>JACEFZ010006662.1:57500-82500 GCA_014155875.1 Cepaea nemoralis | reverse complement strand
TCACCGAATCACATAAAGTCGGTGTTTGTAGTTTGGTGGACAGTAACCTGGTAACCTACATACTGGCATCAAAACTCATGTATTCTCCCATACACCACTTCTCTGATTTGGTGAAGAGATCACTCTCTCTCCTGTGTCCTTAAAAATGCTTATCTGACCGAAGTTATGTGACGTTTAGTAGTTGTTTTTACAACCCGTCCTTCTCATAGTACCCCACTGATACCAAGACAATTAACCTCTGTATTAAAGAGGATTAACAAGACCGAAGTCCTGGCTAATTAAGTACACCTTCAAATCTTGATCTGTGTGTGCATTTCAATACACTTTTACTCTCGTATGTTGTATAATGCTAAATATGTAGTTACGTTGTTATTTTATCCCCTCAGACTACATGTGTCCCTGTTGGGTTGTTAGTGTGTTGACTAATAAGTTGCTGTTTCTAATAAAGTGACTGTATTTTAAATTGATAGTGTTCAGTTTTAAGTTTTGTGTAAAGTGTGTGCTGAATGTGTGGCTTATTTCCAAGCGTCACGAGTTGGGATAACCTCAATCATGAATTACTCCACTGTGTGCAATACATGATCAGGCATTCCAAGTAGTGGTGCTTAGATGTATCCTAACTACTAAACTAAGTATCTTAAACTAACTACTAAACTAAGTATATTAAATTAACTACTAAACATGTATCAACAATTTAGACAAGTCATGCAGTTTTATATGAAAGACGCAGACAAATTAAAATAAATACGTTTTGCGTACAATTTGTCCGCTCAGTATATCGTTCTCTCATTTAATTCATTCACGCTGTCATTCACTCACCTTTCATTCAAAATAGTATTTGGTTAAAATATATAATTAAAGTTGAGGTAAGTGTTATTGCCCTTAGCAAAAAATGGAATAGGCGATATTTGCTCTTTAAGAAAATACATACTTTTTGTACGATGACTCAAAAATGGGTTATAATTTACACAGAGACAATTGTATAGGACGGTCCTTTAGCCTATGAATGGAACCGCCTGTAATATTATAGTAGAATATGTACAAATTACAGGTTAACACATTTTATATACATAATTAATGCAAATATAATACATATTTAATACTAAAGTAATTAATTAATTAAGTAACTAAATCCAACGATGATGTGCGCGTTGTCCTCCTGTTGTTAGCGCCTAGTGCCATGAATGTTAAAGTTAGTATGGCTGTCTCTTGAGTGTTGTAGTCGAAGTAGTTCTGTTTCGGCTGTTTGCAAAGTCTCGTAGCAACAGCAAGTATGGATTGTTCTCAATGTCCCGTATAAAGTGTTCTTACAGTATTCAGAGTCAGTTCACTGGTTGATATTATTGGTTGAAACACAGTTAACGTTTCTTGCTGGGATCGTTCTAGAGCTTGGGCACTTGATAGTATAGCTCTTGAAGTATAGCTCTTAAAGTATAGCTCTTAAAGTTTAATGTTCGTGGGTGTCGTAAGTAACTTATTTAATGAGGTGTTATTACTATTCACTGGGAGTTCTCTAGCAGGTGTAGAGTTACACTGTTATATGCCACAGACTAAAAGTATCACAGTTTCTAGTATGGCGAATGGTCGATGTGCTAAATGTCATTCTACTGGCGCATTCGTTTGCCGTGATAATAGGTCAGCAATAATGTTGTCCGTGCCTCTGATATGGCGGATTTCGAAGTCGAAATCTTGAAGAAGAAGACACCATCTTTTTAAACGATGGTTTTTAGGTGACCCTTGGTTAAGGACCAACAATGGCGAATTGTCAGTGAGTACAACACAGTGACTACCTAAGAGGACCTTAGATAATCTCAATACACAAAACAGTAGGCTTAAAGCCTTCAATTCCACTGTAGCATACCGGATCTCTGCCTTCTTTAGTTTACGGCTTACGTAGAGAATCGGGTGTCTCACTCCATCCACTTCTTGCATTAAACATCCTCCTATTGCGATAGCACTCGCATCTGTGGTCAAAATAAAGGGTAAATTTATGTTGGGTAATCATAAGACTGGTGGATTAGAAAACATACGTTTCAATCTACACATTGCATCGTCTAAGCTGGTACTTTTACAAATTTTTGATGGATGATCTTTAGTTAACATATCAGAAAAGACTGAGGTAAGTTCTGCCCAATGTGGGATAAATTTAGAATAATAGTTAATAAGACCTAGTAAACTTCTAATTTGTTTCTTTGTGGTAGGCACTTCTAGATTAAGAATCTTGGAAACAATTTTATCATCTGTCAACAATTTGCCTTCAGAAATTCTATGACCAAGGAAGTCTATTTGTCTATAGCCTAATTCAACCTTGGAAGGTTTGATAGTAAGTCCAAAAAGAGAGATTTGGTTGAAGACTTGTTTGAGGGTAAGTAAGTGAGAAGTCATATTAGAAGAATGGATGCATATATCATCAATATAGGCTTCAACATCTTTAATTCCGTGTAATAACAATCTAATCTAACAAATGTGGCTGGCGCGTTCTTGAGACCAAATGGAAGATATAACCATTCGTACAAACCGAGGGGTGTTGCGAATGCTGTTATATGTCTAGAAGTAGGGTGTAGTGGCACTTGCCAATATCCTTTCGCTAAATCAGTCTTGGAAAATAAGGATGATTGAGCCATATTTAAAATGAGATCTTCACAACTGTTCATTGGCTCTGCATCCGTTGTGGTTCTTGTATTTAATACCCTATAGTCGATGCACAAACGGATTGTCTGGTCCTTCTTTTTCACCAGGACAATCGGTGAAGAATATTGAGACATCGATTTTTGAATTATTCCATTTTTCTCTAAGTCTAAAATTTCTTTGTCTAAATTTGCTCTGTAATGGAGAGGAATAGAATATGGTCTACATTTGACCAGTGTCAGATCTGTCAGCACAATTGAATGTGTTATCTTGTCAGTGCGTCCAGGTTTGTTAGAAAAGATAGATTTATACTCGTTAAGGAGAGTCAAAATGTCTTGTCGCTGTTGTTGTGTCAAAGTGTCAGAGATATGTATGTCATTTATACTCCCGTCGTCAAGTCATAATAGGTACTGGGATTTCAGTATTGTCTACGTCTGTCTGATTTATCACAGATGCTACTGTTTGTAAATTGTCTTCAATGTCATTGTCGTCGTCGTCCAGATCAATCGTTGTCAATATGTCGTTGACTTGGTCGTCGTTGTCGTTATCACATATTGTCGGTAAAGTCCATATGTCTTCGTCGTCTTTGTCGTCATAAGAATGCGTCGTTAATGATGCTTCGTTTGTCAAGGTGTCATTCAGTTGGGAAATTGTCGTTTCGTTTCTGTCACCAGTTAGCTGCGTCTGCTCACTTGTCTCAATGTCCTGTCTAGCATAGTATGGTTTCAACATATTTACATGGAATATTTTCAACTTTTCATTTAAAGAGATTTCGTAATCAACTTCCGAAATTCTTCTAATAATCTTAAAAGGTCCCTGCCAAGAGGTTGATAGTAAATCTCTTTTGTCAGGTAGCAGTAGTAAAATATCCTGCCCTGGATTTAGTACAATTGTTTTTGCACCTCTGTTGGCGTACTGTCTGTACTTAAAACCTTCCTCCTGTAGTGATGTTCTGGCCAGTATACAGGAACGTATGATTTTGTCTCTGGTGTCAGTGACTAAATCATAGGTAGAAATGGGTAGTTGGATATTTACAGGTTGTGATATGATATCTTTGTAAATAGTGAGAGGTCCTCTTGGGTTCGCTCCATACATCAATTCGAAGGGAGAGAACCCTGTACTTGATTGCGGGACTTCTCTATATGCGAACAGCACCGTTGGGAGGAGTATGTTCCAATCGGCTGGATTTTTAGCTGTCACTTTAGATAGCATATGTTTCAGGTCCCCATTTAGTTTCTCGCAGATACCATTTGCGGCCGGTCGATAGGGACTGGTGAAACATTGCTTGATGCCTAGTAACTTAGTTACCGATTGAGTGGCATTCGATATGAACTGGGTTCCTCTATCAGAAATTATTTTCTCCGGGAAGCCAAAACGGGAGAAAATATTTAATAATATGTCCGTCACATCCTTAGAGGAGATAGATCTTAATGGAAGCATTTCTGGCCATCTCGTACATACATCAACAAGAGTAAAAATATATCTATTCCCTTTACTTGAAATGTGATTCAACGGACCTACTAGGTCAACTGCCACGATTTGGAAAGGCCTCTAGGCAAGTGTCGTTGACTGGACTTCTGCCGTAGGGTTTTTCCCCTTTTTCACCAGTTTCTGACATATATCACAAGATCTACAAAAGGTTTTTATATCTTGGCAAAATTTTGGCCAATAAAACTGGGTCAGGACCCTAGCCCTGGTCTTTTCGTACCCCATATGACCTCCAAAAGGTGAGTCATGGGCTATCTTTAGAACTTTGTCTCGATGTGCTTGTGGTAACACTACTTGCTGTATCGTGGTCTGCTTTGTTGTGTAAAATCTAGTTAAGATATTGTTCTGTAGCCTAAATGTCCACGATGCGTTCTTAGATAATTTTGGTTTAAGTCCTACTAACTTAAAATATGGTGAAAGTGTAGGATCTGCTTTCTGTTCATTTCCAAAATTAGTGTTGGTAGAGTTTGGTGCTATAATTTCTAGTGATTCCTGCAGTTGGTCGGTGTTGGTTTTATGGGTTGTCTGTCGTGTTATTGCATTTGTGTGTTGTGTGTTTTGTTGCACATCTACAGGCTTGGTACTTGGTAGATCGGTAGCATCCTCAATTCGAGGTTTTAATTTGGTCGTATCACTGACAGATTCGACCGCCCCTGCATTGTACACCTCGGTGAATTCTTTCTGAATTACTTCGGTGGTTGTCTCCCTTGGTCTTTTGGCAGATTGAGACAAGCATGAATGGTGTTTCTCCTTAGAATCGCTGTTTGGGTGGTGGATACCGTTTTTATGCTCCCAATCTCTGATTTCCTTTTCAGAGCACGGTTGTATGTTGGGCAGGTTCCCAAGTATAATATCAGCGACTGGATTTTCAAGGACAGCGCACAATACTTGTCCTGATATGAACGGTGTTCGAATTTCGACAAGAGCAAGGGGGTATTTCTCTATAGTGCCTGAGAATGTGCGACAAGTCACATGTTTGTCTGTGTAGTCTTTAGTGTCTATTAATGTTTTCTTAATCCCACAGAGCGTTGCGCCGGAATCCCGAATTAATGTGCACTTTTTGTTATTTACAAACCCTGTTGAAAAAACTAGCTTGCCTGTAGATGACAAAGCAGCATTGGCTGTTTCATTTGAAATAGGGATAGTGTGGCCACATAGTAATGTTGTGTCAAGTTGGAACTTCGTACAGGTGTTACACTTACTGTCTGTAATGGTGTCAATAATTTGTACAGCATTTCCAAGCTCACTTACATTATCGTTTTGATTGTCACACTCATTCAGTGATTCAATCTCTTTGTCTGATGACGTTTCCACTAGTGCAGCATTGGCCTGTTTCAATAACTTTCGGCCCTCACAGGAGCGACTATAGTGCCCAAAGCTACTGCAAAAAAAAAAACATTTGACCGCTCTCTGGTAAGCATTGCGCTTAGTCTTCTGCTTCTCCACCATCATTTTGAGGTGGTGAGGATAGTTTGGCGATTTATCGCACATCGCGTATGGGTCGTGATTCAAACTACAATACTGGCATTTAACTGGTTTACTGACATTTGAGCGCGGTTTAAATTTACTCTCCGTTTGTTTCGAGTATTTGGTTTTCACTACTGCTGCTGCTGTATCGTTTTGACTTATGTTTAGATGAAAAATGTCTCTGTTTGCTGTGAAAAATGCATTCCCCTTGGACTCGATTTCCTGAATACTTTTACAGTCCATTTGTTTTAAAAACTTAGCAAAGGGTGTAGGGATTGTACTAATTATCTTATCCATAATAATGAACTCTTTAAGTTTGTCATGGCTGTTGTTAGTTTTAGCCGAGTTAATCCACTTTGTACACACGTCTTGGACTGTACTGGCATAATCTATAAAGGTTTGATTTGGTTGTGGAGATAATTTGGCAAACTGTTGTTGGTAACCTGCAGTATCTAAAGAAAAATGTTGGAGAATGCGTTGCTTTAAATAGTCATAGTCTTTTCGCATTTCCTGTGGCACTGTCTCTATTACTTTTAGAGGTTCAAGAGCTAAGTTTCTCATTAAAATAAATGCCCAATCTGATTTTATGATCTTATGGTAGGACATTAGACACTCAAAATTTTCCAAGTATGCACTGATGGAATCCCCAGAGCAGAATGCCTTCACGAGGCCTTTATACTTGTTATATTTTTGTTCCTCCTCTTTGCTTCCTAGTTTATTCACAGATATCTCTACGTTGGACTCAATCTCCATCTGTTTTAGTTTTATTTGTGTATCGGCATTCAATTGGGCTTGTTTGGCCGCCGCCTCAAGTTCCATCTGTTTCTCGCGGAACAATCTGCTCGTAGAGTGAGAAAACATTAGTAACAGTCAAAAAATGTCACAGTCATGTCAAAAATAGTTCATAGTAATCAGAGACATACTGCTGAGGGACTCAGATTAATACTATTTCATTGCTAGATAGCTGCCACTATTTTAAACTTGTAAAGTTATCAATTTGTTGTACAAAAATGAATTTGTTATAATTAATTTAGTGATTTTACTTGGCAATAAATAGCTGTGTAACATTAGATCTTATGCCAAAACCGGAGAATAAGCCCCCAAAAAGCCTGTCATCGTCTTGCTCATGTCTAGGTATCTGAGCTCGGGTTCACACAGGCAACAATAACTCCGTTCAATATGATATCGAACATTTATTGTATTTCAATATACAGTGCGTTGGCGCAGTGGGTTTACAATCCCGCGCTATGTTACATATCACAGATAGTTAACATCGTCACACATGGTTATCATAAACATTCTAGCAAACTATCTAGCCTATGTCTATATATCTATTGAGTCCCTCTAAGGTAGGCCCTGTTGTCTCTCTGAAGTCCGTCTGTCCTCTGCCGGTCCACACGTGTCCCAATCCGACACGGGTGGTAACTCTGTCCGAGTTCCTCATGGACCCCGCAATAGGCGGGCCACATCAGTGTCCACGGGACCCTGGACTCAATGACCAGTCCTTCGAGAAGGCTCTAGATTACTCTGGCCTCGAGTGACTCACTTCTATCCTTTGGGCGGGAGTTGCAGCCCTTTAATTAATATCTATAAATGTGAGGCGGTGACAGTAAGTTTATGCTAATAATAATATTTGTATATTCTCGTAATTACACTTAATAGCAACAACATTTCTATAATAATGAGCTAGCAGAAACATGAATATTTTATTCATACATAGCCAACAATAGCAGATGTTCAGTTAATCAATCAGGTGCCATCTCCACAATGAAGGTTGGCTGCAATGGACCTCCAACAACATCTGTCCCTCACCCTGACTGTACATTCTGTCAGACTGACGTTCATCCATCTCTTGATGTTATCTTCCCACTTGTATCGTGGTCTACCTCTTGCTCGCTTGCCTTCAACCTTGCCCTCCAATATTGTTTTTATAAGAGTGTTATGTCTTTTAACGTGGCCAAAATATTTCACTTGCCTCTTTTGTATTTCTTTCATCAACTCTCTTTTCATTCCCAGTTTTTCTAGAACCTCTGTATTTGATTGTTTTTGTTTCCATGAAATACGACATATTTGTCTGTATATCCACATCTCCAGGGCTTCTATTCAACTTTCTAGTTGCTTGTTCAATGTCCAGCACCATACAGCATTGTTAAATATACATAACATTTGATAATTCAGTGCCTTCAAGAAATTGCTAGCAATAAGAAATTAAAATGGGATATGATGTCTAGCCATGTTTTGTGATGACCTTCTTGTTAAACATTGAACACTGAAGGTCAATTTGTGTATTTCCGCAGGTTTGATTCGCTGTGTAGTCGTCAGTCCAGACAGTAACTGGGTCGCCATTGGCTTCTCCACGGGTCTCATTTACATACTGGATGTCAACAGTGGGATGTTCTTGCATTACTGGAAGGCCCACGATGCAGAAATCTTGCAGGTATGGTGGTACAAAAATATGAGGTTCGGATCTTTCTGTCTCAAACACTGCACCATGGTAATTAGGTGGTCAACAGATCATCCAAAACTTTGCAGGTATGGTTGTAAGAAGCCCCCTTCATTGGCTCCCGTCATTGGCACTGGCCCCCTTCATCGACCTCCCTTCACTAGCTCCCTTCATTGGCTCATTTCATTGGCCCCCTTCACTGGTTCCCTTCATTGGCCTCCTTTATTGGCTCCCTTCATTGGCTCCCTTCATCGACTTCCATTATTTCAGAGTTAAAGTAACAAAGGTGATATGACAGAAATAGTTAAAGTAATAAGACATGTTTTGTACTTTCTGGGCTTATTTTGTCAGCTATCACAGAATCATTTGTTTTGTTTGTTTGTGTTAAATTAGCTCAAGGCCTACAACAAGTCACGCTTGCTGTCCTCCGCCTTTGACCAAACAATCAAACTTTGGAATGTAGACACTGGGCAAGAGGCGTGCCCGACCAAATCTCAAGCTGAGTCCGTGCACTGTTTGTCCATCTACAGGGATCAGCTACTGACAGCGACCACTGCCAACAGGATCTCTGTCTACGCGTCCGTTACTGATAGTGTAAGTGTTTTCTTCTCTAGAGTGGTCTGCCCTTGTATGCTTGCATAGTCCACTACACAGGGGAGGTTACTACTTGCGTGGCTGGTGCAATCATTTCAGTGCGTCCAGTATAATATGACTGTCTGACTTTGATGTGGGTTGATGAATGAAGGACCATGAGGACAGAAACAGACCAGCCACTGTGAGTATGATGCTTCCCAAGTCTCTGCATTGCCCTGGCAAATAGGGGATGATGGCAAGAGTACAGCTGCTTGTTTGGTCTCCATAGTGGATGCCTCCTATATGCAGAAGGGATCAGTACTGCAGTGTCCACATGGCCTGTTACTGCAGAAGGGATCAGTACGGCAGTGTCCACATGGCCTGTTACTGCAGAAGGGATCAGTACGGCAGTGTCCACATGGCCTGTTACTGCAGAAGGATACAACTTTCAGCATTAAAACTTAGACATACTGCTACAGCAGTGGTTCTCAACCGGTGGGGAATTCCCCCCCAGGGGGGAATTTTGGGGTTTCCAGGGGGGGAATGAAGATTATTTCAAGATCGCGTTAATACAAGAACCGATCACTTGATCTTGTTTTTCCTTTCATACTTTACGCTTCTGTACGTATCACCCTTCTGAAATTCATTTTATAATGTAAATAGATCTGCAAATCACATTTTATGTACATGTCTAGACTTGTTTTAGTATGTGCTATTAAATTTAGCTTCAATTATTACGTATACTGTGTAGGGGCAGGGGGAAATTTTTAGGGAGGAAATACAAAAAGGGGGGGGGGGAAATGACGTTCTAAAAATATGGTAAGGGGGGAATGATGTCCTAAAAATATGGTGAGGGGGGGGAATGACGTCCTAAAAATATGGTGAAGGGGGGAACGGACCAAAAAAGGTTGAGAACCACTGTGCTACAGTTATGAATAAATGAATGGACTGCTACAGTTATGAATGAATGAACACTACACAGACTGCTACAGTTATGAATGAAAAAACAGACTGCTACAATTGTGAATGAATGAACACTACACCTGCTACAATTATGAATGAATGAACACTACACACATTGTTACAATTATGAATGAATGAACACTACACACATTGCTACAATTATGAATGAAAAAACAGACTGCTACAATTATGAATGAATGAACACTACACAGACTGCTACAATTATGAATGAATGAATACTACACAGACTGCTACAATTATGAATGAATGAATACTACACAGACTGCTACAATTATGAATGAATGAACACTACACACATTGCTACAGTTATGAATGAATGAACACTACACAGACTGCTACAATTATGAATGAATGAATACTACACAGACTGCTACAATTATGAATGAATGAACACTACACACATTGCTACAGTTATGAATGAATGAACACTACACAGACTGCTACAATTATGAATGAAAAAACAGACTGCTACAATTGTGAATGAATGAACACTACACAGACTGCTACAATTATGAATGAATGAACACTACACACACTGCTACAATTATGAATGAATGAACACTACACACACTGCTACAATTATGAATGTAAAAACAGACTGCTACAATTATGAATGAATGAACACTATACAGACTACTACAATTATGAATGAAAAAACAGACTGCTACAATTATGAATGAATGAACACTACATAGACTGCTACAATTATGAATGAATGAACACTATACAGACTGCTACAGTTATGAATGAATGAACACTACACAGACTGCTACAATTATGAATGAATGAACACTATACAGAATGCTACAGTTATGAATGAATGAATACTACACAGACTGCTACAATTATGAATGAATGAATACTACACAGACTGCTACAATTATGAATGAATGAATACTACACAGACTGCTACAATTATGAATGAATGAATACTACACAGACTGCTACAATTATGAATGAATGAACACTATACAGACTGCTACATTTATGAATGAATGAACACTACACAGACTGCTACAATTATGAATGAATGAACACTACACACACTGCTACAATTATGAATGAATGAACACTACACACACTGCTACAATTATGAATGTAAAAACAGACTGCTACAATTATGAATGAATGAACACTATACAGACTGCTACAATTATGAATGAAAAAACAGACTGCTACAATTATGAATGAATGAACACTACACAGACTGCTACAATTATGAATGAATGAACACTATACAGACTGCTACAGTTATGAATGAATGAATACTACACAGACTGCTACAATTATGAATGAATGAATACTACACAGACTGCTACAATTATGAATGAATGAATACTACACAGACTGCTACAATTATGAATGAATGAATACTACACAGACTGCTACAATTATGAATGAATGAACACTATACAGACTGCTACATTTATGAATGAATGAACACTACTGAACACTACACAGACTGCTACAATTATGAATGAATGAACACTACACAGACTGCTACAATTGTGAATGAATGAACACTATACAGACTGCTACAGTTATGAATGAATGAACACTACACAGACTGCTACAATTTTGAATGAATGAACACTATACAGACTGCTACAATTATGAATAAATTAACGGACTGCTACAATTATGAATGAATGAACACTACACAGACTCATCAATGATAAATTAATGCCTACACTACATAGACTGCACAATTATTGATAGATGATGTTTATTCACTCTTGTACATGTCTCCCCAGACGGCATTTGCCAGCTCCAAACTGAAGTCATTTAAAGGCGTGGTCACCTGCATGTCAGTGCTGCCTCTACACAAAGCCCTGCTGCTGGGGGCTGACAACGGAACAATCCGGCTCATGGCCTAGTCAGGGAACATAGAGCTCACTTCAGGAAACCACAAATGTTGGTGGTGTTCTTCAGGTGGATGAGACAAGTGTGTGAAAGGTGTTTCTGGATAGAATCGTGTTCTCACACCAGAGTCATGATGTTCTTAAATCACAGTCAGTATTTTTGTATCAGGGTCATTGTGCTTTGACAAGGCAGTCATTGTGTTCTTATATCAGAGCCAATATGATCTCATATCAGAGCCTGTATGTTCTTAAATAAGAGCCAGTGTGGTCTCGTATCAGAGCTTAGATGTACTCATGCCAGAATTATTGTTTTCTCACATAGAAATCAGTGATGTGTCACATACAACCTGAATTCTGTAGATACATGTGTATAGTTCATAGAAATCAGTGATGTGTCACATACAACCTGAATTCTGTAGATACATGTGTATAGTTCATAGAAATCAGTGATGTGTCACATACAACCTGAATTCTGTAGATACATGTGTATAGTTCATAGAAATCAGTGATGTGTCACATACAACCTGAATTCTGTAGATACATGTGTATAGTTCATAGAAATCAGTGATGTGTCACATACAACCTGAATTCTGTAGATACATGTGTATAGTTCATAGAAATCAGTGATGTGTCACATACAACCTGAATTCTGTAGATACATGTGTATAGTTCATAGAAATCAGTGATGTGTCACATACAACCTGAATTCTGTAGATACATGTGTATAGTTCATAGAAATCAGTGATGTGTCACATACAACCTGAACTCTGTAGATACATGTGTATAGTTCATAGAAATCAGTGATGTGTCACATACAACCTGAATTCTGTAGATACATGTGTATAGTTCATAGAAATCAGTGATGTGTCACATACAACCTGAATTCTGTAGATACATGTGTATAGTTCATAGAAATCAGTGATGTGTCACATACAACCTGAATTCTGTAGATACATGTGTATAGTTCATAGAAATCAGTGATGTGTCACATACAACCTGAACTCTGTAGATACATGTGTATAGTTCATAGAAATCAGTGATGTGTCACATACAACCTGAACTCTGTAGATACATGTGTATAGTTCATAGAAATCAGTGATGTGTCACATACAACCTGAACTCTGTAGATACATGTGTATAGTTCATAGAAATCAGTGATGTGTCACATACAACCTGAATTCTGTAGATACATGTGTATTGTTCATAGCCAAAAGAAATACTCCATGCTGTTTTGACATTATGTTTTTTGGTGCAGCAATTTATGTTTCTGTAGAGTGTCAATATGTAAAAAGAATCTAATGTATTCAGATTGTTGACATTTTAAACCTCATAATGGTAGATGTGACATTGCAGAGACCATTGGGCATGAGGGTGTGTGACGTGGGGGTCATCGCATGAGGGCTTGTGAGGTGGGGGACAAGGCATGAGGGCATGTGAGGCGGGGGACATAGCATGAGGGTGTGTGAGGTGGGGGGCATGGCAAGAGGGCGTATGAGGTGGGGGAAATAGCAAAGACTGAGAGGCTTTTCTACACGTTGTGATGAGAGCGATATTCTGCAAAGGGCCTGCTTTGTGGTGAGGGTTGTCCAACATGATGAGAGGTGAGGGTTGTCCAACATGATGAGTGGTGAGGGTTGTCCAACATGATGAGTGGTGAGGGTTGTCCAACATGATGAGTGGTGAGGGTTGTCCAACATGATGAGTGGTGAGGGTTGTCCAACATGATGAGTAGTGAGGGTTGTCCAACATGATGAGTGGTGAGGGTAGTGCTACATGATGAGTGGTGAGGGTTGTCCAACATGATAAGTAGTGAGGGTTGTCCAACATGATGAGTGGTGAGGGTTGTCCAACATGATGAGTGGTGATGTTTGTCCAACATGATGAGTGGTGAGGGTAGTGCTACATGATGAGTGGTGAGGGTTGTCCAACATGATGAGTAGTGAGGGTGGTCCAACATGATGAATGGTGAGGGTTGTCCAACATGATGAGTAGTGAGGGTTGTCCAACATGATGAGAGGTGAGGGTTGTCCAACATGATGAGAGGTGAGGGTAGTGCTACATGATGAGTAGTGAGGGTAGTGCTACATGATGAGTAGTGAGGGTAGTGCTACATGATGAGTAGTGAGGGTAGTGCTACATGATGAGTGGTGAGGGTTGTCCAACATGATGAGTAGTGAGGGTTGTCCAACATGATGAGTAGTGAGGGTTGTCCAACATGATGAGAGGTGAGGGTTGTCCAACATGATGAGTGGTGAGGGTAGTGCTACATGATGAGTAGTGAGGGTAGTGCTACATGATGAGTAGTGAGGGTAGTGCTACATGATGAGTGGTGAGGGTAGTGCTACATGATGAGTGGTGAGGGTTGTCCAACATGATGAGTAGTGAGGGTTGTCCAACATGATGAGTGGTGATGTTTGTCCAACATGATGAGTGGTGATGTTTGTCCAACATGATGAGTAGTGAGGGTAGTGCTACAGGATGAGTGGTGAGGGTTGTCCAACATGATGAGTGGTGATGTTTGTCCAACATGATGAGAAGTGAGGGTTGTCCAACATGATGAGTGGTGAGGGTTGTCCAACATGATGAGTGGTGAGGGTTGTCCAACATGATGAGTAGTGAGGGTTGTCCAACCTGATGAGTGGTGAGGGTAGTGCTACATGATGAGTGGTGAGGGTTGTCCAACATGATAAGTAGTGAGGGTTGTCCAACATGATGAGTGGTGAGGGTTGTCCAACATGATGAGTAGTGAGGGTTGTCCAACATGATGAGAGGTGAGGGTTGTCCAACATGACCCATTCTCTGAGGTCTTTGCTGGTGTTGCCAGGGGAAATGTGTATCAGGGATGTTGATGAACACAAGTACCTCACCTGATAATATATTGCAGGAGTTTATACTGACCAGAACATTCTGTAATACAAAACATGGCCTTCTGCAATATAAAAGCCTGTATTGGTGGTGATACAGAACATGAAAGTAAAGAACTTGATGTTAAAGATTGCTCATTGAAAGTCCTGCAGACATGATTTGTTCATTTTGGTTATGTCCCCTGCTTTCGACATCTGCTGCAAAAACTTCCAAGACAGAAAGAGTCAATGGAGAAACTCTGCACATGAAAGCTGTGAACTGTTCTAATGGTTACATTATTGTTATTCATTTTTTTACTTGTTCGATGCAACAGTCTGGTTGTCTGCTCTTTGTGTCATTGATATAACATAAACAAAGCAGTTATTAAAGCAGTAGTTATTGCTCTAGGGAGTCTCTGTGGCGAAGTGGTCAAGCCATTTGACTCGGGCTCCGAAGGTTGTGGGTTCGATTCTGGGCCACGTCCTTTGGTTCACGAGTGAAATTTTTCTTAGACTCCTGTGGGTCATCGCTGGAGCTGCAGAGTTCGTGCTTGGTGCTGCGGAAAGAGACCGATCCATATGGGATAAAACCCGGTGCAATGAAGTCGACCCTGTTGACTTTTACAGGACTTTTTTAAAAAGTTATTGCTCTTGTGATGTCTGTCTTGATGGTGTCAATATTTAGATTAGTTGTGTTTTTTCTGCTTCATTCCTGTCACTTTGTTCATGTTAATAATGTTGTCTTTTGACAAATCTTCATGATTGAATTGTCTGCAAATATATATTCTGTTTATCAGGGAATGGTGATATTGAGTTGAGGATATTTTGGAAAGCGCTATCCATGAATCATACAAAGTCATGACATTATAATATGTGTAGATGTGATACACGATTATGTATCAGTAACATTCTGTTATTGTCATGCCAGAATCAGAATCATCAGTATCAACAGACGTTGGCAGGTCCTGTAACTACACTGTCCCCTGCTCACAACAGTTCTCTCCAGCTCAGCATACATTTGAACCCTAGCTTAGAAAGCTATCAAACTCCTGAAGGATGGGAAAGTTGCTGGTCCAGGTGATATCCCATTCCATTCTGTTTTGTAGAGAGAGAAAAAAAAGAAACTTTCCACCTTGTTCAACCAGCTTTAGCAGCCTTAATTATAAGTGTGGTGGTTCATAGTGGGGTTTAAATTGTCTTGGTCCATTGTGCATTAGACGACTTCCAATTGTGCATTTCTTGCAGAATTCCTCTTTTCCTTTATCCTCCATTCCTCTTGTGCTCACATGCTCAATGATATCCCAGCAGAAGCTATTAAAGTCAATATAAATAGCTCTACTAAATTACTGAACACATTATTTAGCAGAATCTGGAAAGCTGAAGAAATATGAGATTGGAGAAAATGGTATCTTTTGAAAGAAAGGAGACATGGACAGTCCGAGAAACAAACAGGCTTAAATCATGCCATATGATGTA
The DNA here is from genome assembly GCA_014155875.1 of Cepaea nemoralis. Taxonomy (NCBI): domain Eukaryota; kingdom Metazoa; phylum Mollusca; class Gastropoda; order Stylommatophora; family Helicidae; genus Cepaea; species Cepaea nemoralis. Next base: position 66,736 of record JACEFZ010006662.1, on the reverse strand, counting down.
AGGTGCAAAATAAACACAGCTGGAAAAGCAAGAAGAAATACAGAGACAAATCCTCTTCTTCTTTGAGTTCATCCGGAGTGTTTTTTCAGATGTGATTGCGGTGTATCCAGTTAGGCACCCTTGGGTCAAAACCCTTAGGCCAACACATCCGACTTAAGGGTGCAATTTTGACCAGGTTAGCATTCCTTGGAGACTCACTTTTGTGGTACTGTCCACATCCCAGCTTGTCAAGTTGGAACAGTTGAAAGACATCACGGTCATCCCTCAAGGGAAGGCAGGGACAGTCCATGGCATTTTCAGCCATCCAGGATGGCTTCCATAATTGCAGAGCCAAAACATAGCGCCCTGGTGCTGGGCTCACCAAGGGAATTGTCACGTCCTGCTCATGGCTGCTTTAATTCCTCACTTCAATATATTGGGTATTTCATTCGCCCCAGGCCGTTCCCGTACAAACCAGACAGGTCTGCAGATGGTATCCACTCAGCGAGTTTTCGATTCTGACATGTGCTTATCGTCATGCCCATCAGAGCTGTTCTGGGCACGACGGACATTCGGAAAACTAGCTAGTCAGAACTGTTCCGGACATGAGCGGCATTCGGAAACTAGGTAGTCAGAGCTGTTCCTAGCACGAGAGACATTCGGACAAGACATTTCACTCGGACGTAAATGCATAGTGCCAATTTTTATTTTGCCACCCGTAGGACAGCACTTCTGACTTCGGCGGGCATTTTTAATGAGGTTAGCTTTCCTCGGGTTTCGAGGCACGTTGGACTTATTGTTGTGATGTTGCCCACATCTCAGCTGGTCAAGATAGAATGGTCAAATACATCACGGTCAACCCTCAAAGGAAGGCAGGGGCAGACCATGGGCGTTCCCTGCTATCCAAGGAGGCTTCCATAGTTGCAGAGCCGGCACATATTGCTCTGAGACTGGGCTCACCCGAGGAATTGCCACGTCCTGCTCATGGCTGCTTTAATTCCTCACTTCCATCTATTGGGCATTTCGCTTGCCACTGGCTGCTCAAACACAAACCAGGAACGGTCAGTCTGTGGGCGACATACACTAGGTAAGCTTTCACTTCGGACCAAGCAATGGATTCGCTAGCCGTGCATTCCATTTCGTGTTATTGAGGCGTTTTTCCACCTTGACTACACTCTCTATTAGTATAGATACAGACATTTTTCGTAACCATTTCATGTGACTGGGGCACTTTTCTACCTCTAGTACTCGCTCACGAGGTAGGCTACATGTGCTGCCGGCTCAGCACCTTACCTCAGTGCGCATTCAGTGAGCGAGAAATGGCCAGGCCCTCTCATCCGCAGATCCCTCATATCCCCCAACTGAGAGCCTTCGAACAAGTATCTAAATTAAGCATATAGTGTGCTCAGCATCTCACCTCCATTTATCGGTAGGTGGGTATCGGCCCGGCTCTCACATCCGAGTGTTTATGGCTTAGAGGCGTTCAGCCATATCCTTCAGCCGAGATCCTTAGAGTATGTGTCAGGACCAAACTTTAGCGGCATCGTGTGCCTAATTTAGACATTGACTGCTATCATCAGTCTACCTGCAAAGCAGCAGGTTGTGTCTCTCTTGGTCTGGTCCCTAACCCAAGGCCTGTCCGACATGTAGTTGTGCATCCGTCGACAATGCTCTTGGGGTGTCTGGGACATGCAAGGCCCCCCCTCCCCCCACCGAGACAAGGTGGAGACACATCGGGGGGCAGAGACAAATGATAAGCTAAGAACAAATGTAGGGATAGCATCTATCTCTGACTGTTTAGAACACCAAAGAATTAAATGGTTTAGACAATTAGAATAAAAGAAGATCAACCAGCAGATAGAGCATTCTACAGAAGAACATTGGGGTATCAGGTGAGAGAATGACCCAGGTAGAGTCTGCTAGATGGAGATAAAGAGGCATTAAAGAAATCAAGTAAGAGATTAGTACAAGCAACAAGACAAGTGAAACACAGAAAATTAATCTACCTCCTTTCTGCGACGCTTCATTACAAAAGCAGTCGGACCAAATACAAAGAAAGAAAAGAGACCTGCAGGAGTGTTATAATTATTGAGGAATATTTGTATCAGTTTCTGGAGACATTTTAATTAGGATCATTGTGGAGAAGTTAAGAGATGTCATTGACAAATAACTAAGGGATCACCAGGCAAGCTTCTGACCAATCAGATCAGGCAGGGACCAGATATACACATTATGCATATGAAATCTCTTTGTAAGCAGATGAAGGCTATGGAATCCCAAAGAAGATCATTGACTATAAATTCATCATACATAAGGATGTGAAATGTATTCAGGGATTGGAAGGTTTGACTCGAGTTTTGTGAGGTCCTCTACACCAATGGGAGATAAAAGGCTGAAGAAAGAGAAGAATTCCCATGGCCCTGTGTGAGAGGACTTTACCATCTGCATACATGAGTTTTGGAATACAATTTCCACCAGTTATGAATGGATCAAATTTGTAACAGGTTTAATTTGTGTTGGCAGCTCACATTGCATTTTCTGCATAAATATACAGATATGGGAAGAGAATGCTGCCCTGTCTTACTTTCCTTAGCACCCAAAATCAGTGTGATATTTCAACAGTCACTCTGATAGCTGCTTGTTCGTATTATAAATTATTGTGCATGTAATTTGAGTATTCTTGTTGTTGATCTCAATGGATCGTAAAAAGTATAAGTCCATTACAGTTTTAATGTATGGTCTTTTATTTAACTGTGATTTGTGTGAATGTTATAATTTGTTATAATATTTTGCATAAAGGGTAATTTAACATTAACTGTATTATTGGTATTGAAGATGTTATTTGTATACAGTGGTATTTTTGTGAATATTATTGATGTGGTGTAATTAATATAACATTGATATATGTTGTACTTGGTGTAGTAGATTCACATTTCACAACGTGTATTATACGCAGAAACAACAGTCTGTGTTTATTATGTGATAACCTGAATATAATGTTGCCGTGTGTTTGTAGTTCGTGTCACAGATGCTTCTTCTATCTCTTGTATGGGATATCAGTGTTGAGTGCACAGACTGACAAATTATTGATGTCATCAAACCGACATGACATATCAATGTTGTTGTTGTTTTTATTTATATGTTTGCTGGCCTTCAACCCAAGCATAGTCCGCACTCATGCCCCTACTACTACCAGTAGTTGCCACTACTAGTGAGCACACTGGGCTGGTTTTGTGTGAGTGTGCACTCATATCTCTACTACTACCAGTAGTTGCCACTACTAGTGAGCACACTGGGCTGGTTTTGTGTGAGTGTGCACTCATATCTCTACTACTACCAGTAGTTGCCACTACTAGTGAGCACACGGGGCTGGTTTTGTGTGAGTGTGCACCCATGTCTCTACTACTACCAGTAGTTGCCACTACTAGTGAGCACACTGGGCTGGTTTTGTGTGAGTGTGCACCCATGTCTCTACTACTACCAGTAGTTGCCACTACTAGTGAGCACACTGGGCTGGTTTTGTGTGAGTGTGCACCCATGTCTCTACTACTACCAGTAGTTGCCACTACTAGTGAGCACACGGGGCTGGTTTTGTGTGAGTGTGCACTCATATCTCTACTACTACCAGTAGTTGCCACTACTAGTGAGCACACGGGGCTGGTTTTGTGTGAGTGTGCACCCATGTCTCTACTACTACCAGTAGTTGCCACTACTAGTGAGCACACGGGGCTGGTTTTGTGTGAGTGTGCACTCATATCTCTACTACTACCAGTAGTTGACAAATCAAATCAAATCAAATCAAATCACCTTTTCAAATCAAATTTGTAACAGGTTTAATTTGTGTTGGCAGCTCACGCAGTTGACACTACTAGTGAGCACACGGGGCTGGTTTTGTGTGAGTGTGCACCCATGTCTCTACTACTACCAGTAGTTGACACTACTAGTGAGCACACTGGGCTGGTTTTGTGTGAGTGTGCACTCATATCTCTACTACTACCAGTAGTTGACACTACTAGTGAGCACACGGGGCTGGTTTTGTGTGAGTGTGCACCCATGTCTCTACTACTACCAGTAGTTGACACTACTAGTGAGCACACGGGGCTGGTTTTGTGTGAGTGTGCACTCATATCTCTACTACTACCAGTAGTTGACACTACTAGTGAGCACACGGGGCTGGTTTTGTGTGAGTGTGCACTCATATCTCTACTACTACCAGTAGTTGCCACTACTAGTGAGCACACGGGGCTGGTTTTGTGTGAGTGTGCACTCATATCTCTACTACTACCAGTAGTTGCCACTACTAGTGAGCACACTGGGCTGGTTTTGTGTGAGTGTGCACCCATGTCTCTACTACTACCAGTAGTTGCCACTACTAGTGAGCACACTGGGCTGGTTTTGTGTGAGTGTGCACCCATGTCTCTACTACTACCAGTAGTTGCCACTACTAGTGAGCACACTGGGCTGGTTTTTGTGTGAGTGTGCACCCATGTCTCTACTACTACCAGTAGTTGCCACTACTAGTGAGCACACTGGGCTGGTTTTGTGTGAGTGTGCACCCATGTCTCTACTACTACCAGTAGTTGCCACTACTAGTGAGCACACTGGGCTGGTTTTGTGTGTGTGTGCACCCATATCTCTACTACTACCAGTAGTGGCCATACTATCCACTACTAGTGAGCACACTGGGCTGGTTTTGTGTGAGTGTGCACTCATATCTCTACTACTACCAGTAGTTGCCACTACTAGTGAGCACACTGGGCTGGTTTTGTGTGAGTGTGCACTCATATCTCTACTACTACCAGTAGTTGCCACTACTAGTGAGCACACTGGGCTGGTTTTGTGTGAGTGTGCACTCATGTCTCTACTACTACCAGTAGTTGCCACTACTAGTGAGCACACTGGGCTGGTTTTGTGTGAGTGTGCACTCATGTCTCTACTACTACCAGTAGTTGCCACTACTAGTGAGCACACGGGGCTGGTTTTGTGTGAGTGTGCACTCATGTCTCTACTACTACCAGTAGTTGCCACTACTAGTGAGCACACGGGGCTGGTTTTGTGTGAGTGTGCACCCATGTCTCTACTACTACCAGTAGTTGACACTACTAGTGAGCACACGGGGCTGGTTTTGTGTGAGTGTGCACCCATGTCTCTACTACTACCAGTAGTTGCCACTACTAGTGAGCACACGGGGCTGGTTTTGTGTGAGTGTGCACCCATGTCTCTACTACTACCAGTAGTTGCCACTACTAGTGAGCACACGGGGCTGGTTTTGTGTGAGTGTGCACCCATGTCTCTACTACTACCAGTAGTTGCCACTACTAGTGAGCACACTGGGCTGGTTTTGTGTGAGTGTGCACCCATGTCTCTACTACTACCAGTAGTTGCCACTACTAGTGAGCACACTGGGCTGGTTTTGTGTGAGTGTGCACCCATGTCTCTACTACTACCAGTAGTTGCCACTACTAGTGAGCACACTGGGCTGGTTTTGTGTGAGTGTGCACTCATGTCTCTACTACTACCAGTAGTTGCCACTACTAGTGAGCAAACGGGGCTGGTTTTGTGTGAGTGTGCACTCATGTCTCTACTACTACCAGTAGTTGCCACTACTAGTGAGCACACGGGGCTGGTTTTGTCTGAGTGTGCACCCATGTCTCTACTACTACCAGTAGTTGACACTACTAGTGAGCACACGGGGCTGGTTTTGTGTGAGTGTGCACCCATGTCTCTACTACTACCAGTAGTTGACACTACTAGTGAGCACACGGGGCTGGTTTTGTGTGAGTGTGCACCCATGTCTCTACTACTACCACCAGTAGTTGCCACTACTAGTGAGCACACGGGGCTGGTTTTGTGTGAGTGTGCACCCATGTCTCTACTACTACCAGTAGTTGCCACTACTAGTGAGCACACGGGGCTGGTTTTGTGTGAGTGTGCACCCATGTCTCTACTACTACCAGTAGTTGCCACTACTAGTGAGCACACTGGGCTGGTTTTGTGTGAGTGTGCACTCATGTCTCTACTACTACCAGTAGTTGCCACTACTAGTGAGCACACTGGGCTGGTTTTGTGTGAGTGTGCACCCATGTCTCTACTACTACCAGTAGTTGACACTACTAGTGAGCACACTGGGCTGGTTTTGTGTGAGTGTTAGCTTTTCCAGTCATCAGTGCCCCTCGCCATCAGGCCAACCCTTCTCTGACTTCAGAGGTACTTGTAATTTACATCCTAAGTCATGAGTGAGAAGTTAACATTTCAGTCCAACTGACTGGTGTCTGGAGCGAACCCACTACACTGTGGTCAGAAGAGATAGTTTAAGTGTGTTAAACATGTCATCTGTGCCGACCTATTTATCCGTGTTTCTCTTGGTGTATGTAAGAGAGCATTTCTAAGTAACTGTTTGAGACATTGTATGACTGAATCCACTAACTGATTGTCAGTAAACAAGTTTCTTGAGAATCCTGTTCAACCCTTGGTAATATCAAACATTAGATAGGAACATATTCAGTCATTTAACTTTTGCGTTAAGTTCGATGGTACGTTCAGAAAGCAATGGCAAACCACTATATGAATAGATCATTGTATGAATAGATGATTTTGATGTGTGAATAAATAACTTAAACTTTTTTGTATGAGTAAATCGCTTTGATCATTGAATATTTCTGATGTGTTAATAAATGACTGATGTGTGAATAGATGAATGTTGATGGGCTACCATAACTCCCATCATGTCATTATTTTGGAATATCAAGGTAAAAGAAAACAACTCTAGTATTTTAAACATGTTTTCTTGTGTGAATATATTTTTATGGTATCTGTAATATGAATAGTCCTGACTAGTAATAATGTATCCTAGAACCAAAGAGTCTGTGCTATCCACCTCTCTCTCTCTCTCTCTCTCTCTCTCTCTCTCTCTCTCTCTCTCTCTCTCTCTCTCTCTCTCTCTCTCTCTCTCTCTCTCTCTCTCTCTCTATGTGTGTACATGTGTGCATGCATGTGCGCGCACATCTGTGTGTGTGTGTGCACGCGCGCACACAAACGTGCATGCATATATGTGTGTAAGAGAGAGAGAGAGAACAAGCGAACGAAGCTACTTTGTTTTCAAAGGGTACGCAGGCTTGTCTTACATTCAACCCTTCCAACCACTCATCTTTCGTACATCAGTTATCTATTGTGTATGTTACATACACAACAAAAACACTTTGTCAAATGGACGTTGTGAACATAAGCAATGAATATTACCATGTTATGAGACACAGGACAGACAGACAGACAAATAGACAGATGTGAAAGAGAGAGAATGCATGTGTTTGTAAACGCAAGTGTACAAACATGTTGTGGATAGATGTATACTCATACATGCATGAATTGAAATGTGTGAATACATATGTGACTGTGTGGCTGCAACCTCTTTACTAGACAGCTCTAACAAACAACAAACTTCATGAAATTGTTGACTGTATAGTAGACAGCTCTCTGCCCACATTTCCACCTTTCAGGTATTGGAACCTCCCATTCTGCCCAACCATGACACTGCTCTCTACCTCACTGTTCAATGTGATGATTATCTGGTCATTATTGCTCTTGTGTCTGCTGCTGTCAAACCACTTGCGGCAATTGTGCTAGTCTGGTGGCCTTAATTCATCAGGCTCAATACATCTCCCCTTCTTTCCCCCTGTTCTGCATTGCTCGGTACTATAGGCCCAAAGCCCAAACCCAATCAAATGGCCCAGAGGAAGAGCTGGCTTCCCACGGTTGAACAGGAGTACTGCTCCGTGAGCCATGAATGGGGTACGGTGAAGTCAGCATGGCGGCAATGACGTGTACTGGTGCATTGTGAACTCCCGATGTGCAGGCAATGACAGAGGTGATCGGTCGAGAAAGAAGCTGGCTTCTCACGGCCGAAGGTGCTAGGGTTTGTGTGAGGGCATGATGTTCTTCTCCTCGAGGGAGGGATGGTTTGGGAGCAGGCACTATGCGCATTTGTGGGTCAAGTGGGAAAATATCTCGAAATGGTACAAACGCACGACAGAAGAAAGACACCTGGAGTCATGACCTGGGTGGATTCTCCCCCAGACAGTGTAAGAAAGGTAAAGGGCCAAACATTCTGGGAAGGGGGACTTCATCTGACAATCACAAGCCTCCTTATGTGCTTGCTCCGCTGCAGAATTTTTATCGCTAGGCAGTAATGACAGTTTTGTTGTTGTTGTTCATAATGACACTGGGGAAGCCATGTGTGCCGAGTGAACAACGAACAGACTTTATTTTCAGTGGGCCACAAATTGGGCACGCTGGCTCGTCTTACATTCGGCTCTTCCAGTCACTCATCATTCGTACAACAATTATCTATTGTACATGTTATATTCGCATAGAAAATACAACATTGTCAAGTGAATGTTGTGAACATGAACAATGCATATTAGCATGTTATAGTACAGGCGGGCACACACACACAGATACATACACACAAACATTCATGCATGTATAAACACATATATATATATATATATACCTACAAAGGTAAGTTAATAAGTAAGCCACAAATGGCTGTAGAGAAATAACTAAATATGATAACACTTTGAAACCAGTTTATTTTTATACATGCATTCTCCCTTTATTTCTCAACATAATTTCCACCAACATTGATGCACTTATCCCATCGTTTTATCAGTCCTCCCAAACCGGCTACATAGAACTGTGTGCTTTGTTCTCATTTACCTGCCATCCCACAGAACTATGTGACTTACTTATTGACTCACCCTCGTAACTTTTTCTACACAGCTATGCACCGTTTTATGGGACAAACATTTGTCAGCATAAACACTGAAAACCCACCTTGGCGGGAGACATTTCGCGAATGACGCCGAAGTTGAATGTGAATTGAAAACGTGGTTTAGAAAACAGAGCACGCAGTTCCATGCAGCGGGTTTGGGAGAACTGATAAAACGATGGGATAAGTGCATCAATATCGGTAGAAATTATGTTGAGAAATAAAGGGACAATGTGTGTATAAAAATAAACTGGTTTCAAGTTGTTATCATATTTAGTTATTTTTCTACAGCCATTTGTGGCTTCCTTATTGACTTCCCCTCGTGCATACATTCATATATCATTTACACAAACTCTCACAGATATATACCAACTTAATAACTCACAAATACATATTCCCTCCCATACACATGCATACCCACTCACAATCACGAACACACTGACAAACATTTACTCATACATCATCCATACTCAATCTCTCTCACGCTCTC
>JACEFZ010006662.1:0-55000 GCA_014155875.1 Cepaea nemoralis | reverse complement strand
AATGATAAATACACCACTTTTCTTCACAAATATCACAAGAACTGCTTCTTAACACCAATAAAACACAATTAAAACTTCATATTTTGAAGCACATCATTTTCACACAAATTAGAAAAAGTCAGGAACACGCGAGTCAGATTTGTACTGATAAACAATATATACACTCTTTTCTATTTAGTTATAATTATTATTCTTTTAAATTTAATTATTTAAATACTTCTCAGCTTATTTGTGATAGGCAAAGCAAACTTAGGGACACAAGTGTGGCCCATTAGAGCAAGCATAATTTGACATGTGCCATCATATGATGATAAACTTTCACTCTTAGGCTTGTTTTCCATAATGTCCACCTGCTAAATAATTTAACTGAACACTGCATGTGGTATTAGTTTTAGAATCTTTCACAAAGTCCTTTAGGTCGGAATAACTATCATTTAAAATTGTTTAAAAATTATAATCCGGTGTAAATCAACAAGGCCGAGAACCAGGGGGCATTACCATTTCTAAAATCAGAAAAGTAACCACAATTAAACAAACATTTCTGCTCAAATTTGAGATACTTGCTTCATTGTGTCCGATGTTTTGAAATGACAGACCTTCTTCCGGTGTAAATTGTCATTTACAGGGCATTAAAATTGCTGAATATGCGCAAAATGAAACAAATAATGAACTGTCAACATTCAGACGATACACTGTCCCTTAGTAGTCAAGGGTAGTTCTATTCAGATGATACACTGTCCAACAGCAGTTAGTCAGTTATATCTATTTTTGATCTTGTCTTCTAATTTGCGATTTTTTGATAGCATACTTCCTAAGCACTTGAAGCTCTTTACTTGTTTCAGGGGGGTGTTCTTTTAGATGAAGCTTTGTTGTTGGTTCTTCCTTGGTTATAGTCATTACCTCTCTCTCTCTCTCTCTCTCTCTCTCTCTCTCTCTCTCTATATATATATATATATATATATATATATATATATATATATATATATATATATATATATATGGGAGAGGAGCGGCTGGCCGAGAGGCTAGAACGCCGGACTCTCATTCGGGAGGCCCGGGCTCGATCCCTCGGTAAGGTGTCGGATTTTTTTCTGTCGGGGGCAAAAAGAAAATCCTAACCTGCACAGTTCGCGGCGACTGCACTAGCCAGGCGGCCTTTATTCCTCAGGCTCAAAGACCCCTCTGCCATACACCGCAAGGTACTATAATGGCAGTAAATGACAATTTTTATATATATATATATATATATATATATATACATACTCTTTCTTTATAGCTGTGCGCAAAGTTCTACTTTCATTAACCTTCCGTATTCAAGCAATCATCATTAGTTACTTAGGCAGTCCAAGGTATTGGCAACATCTGTCTCAGGAATCACACCTCTGCTGCTTCCAAGCTCTTTCTAATTTTCCAGTTACAATCCAGAAGTCGCTGCCATACAGTAGAGCAGGCTTGGTTTAACATTAACTGATTCTCTGCCAAACAAAATATGGGTTTGGATCAAACAGAAATTCATGGCAGAAAATGGGAAGTATGGGTGTGTCACAAGAATGATGTAAAAATAGTTAAAATTGTAGCAGCTATATTGTATTATACATCATATTAAAGGAACATGACAGTGTTAATAATTATGTGAGATGTTAGAGAAATTATAACAATAATGATATGTTTTGTAACAACAATTTAAATAAAAGAGGTGAAAATTATTAAAAATTTCCAATTACCAAGGCGTTATTTCTTATCCTTTGAAGATAATCATGTTAAATTTACTGAATAATGATAAACACGCCACTTTTCTTCACCAATATCACAAGAACTGCTCCATAACACCAATAAAACACAATTAAAACATCATATTTGTGAAGCACACCATTTTCACACAAAATTGAAAATGTAAGGAACACACGAGGCTGATTGTACTGAGAAACAATATATACTCTATTTTCTGTTTAGTTGTAATTATTATACTTTTAGATTTAATTATTTAAATACTCCTTAAATACTTTGTGATAGGCAAAGCAAACTTAGGGGTACAAGTGTGGCCCATTAAAGCAAGCCTAATTCGACATAATGATAAACTTTCACGGTTAGTCTTGTTTTCCCATTATGATTTCCTGCTAAATAATTTATTTTAACTGAATAACCACAAAGGCTTTCGATAAAGTGAGACATGTCGACATGATAAGGATGCTTGAAGATCTACAAATTGATGGAAAGACCTTTGACTTATAAAAAACAGATATTGGAAACAACAAGCTGCCATCAGAATTGATAATGAAGTAGGTCAATATCAGCCTATTAAAAGAAGTGTGAGACAGGGATGTGTAATGTCTCCAGATCTTTTTTCCCTGTACAGCGAAAATATTTTCAGAAATATAGAAGATATGGAAGGAATCAACATTGGGGGACGATACATCAATAACATTAGATATGCAGATGATACAGTCTTGATTGCAGACAATGAACAGGATCTGCAACATTTAGCAGATGCGGTTGTTGCACACAGTGAACAACTAGGGTTAGAATTAAATTGTAAGAAGACACAGATTATGGTCGTCACTGGGAAGAAGGAAATAACCACAATGTGATATACGAGTTAATGAGCATATTCTTAAGCAAGTGAATCGGTACAGTTATTTCGGAACGGTTATACCATCTGATGGAAGATGCCTTGAAGAGATTAAAACAAGAATTGCCATTGTGAAGGTGGCCCTTTGCAAGATGAAAACTGTACTGACCAATAAAAAGATATCAATTGAAACAAGAAAAAAGAGTGTTGAAGTGCTATATAGAACCTTTGCTTTTGTATGGATGTGAAGTGTGGACAATGAGCAGACAAGCTGAAAAATATCTGATGGCTGTGGAAATATGGTTTCTGAGGAAAATGCAAAGAATACATGGAGAGACAGAAAAACCAATGTACAAGTCCTACAAGAAACAAATGAAGATCGTAAACTGATTAGAGACATCTGACATAGGCAGTCAAAATTTTTTGGGCATGTTATGAGAAGAGATGACTTGAAGAACTTGGTGACAACTGGCAAGATCGAAGGGAAGAGACCAAGGGGAAGGCCGAGAAGTAAATACCTGGATGGCTTGGCCACATGGCATGGTCGAGACAGGAACACGGAGCTGATCCATGACGCTGGTGATCGAGTGAGATGACAAAACATGACCACCCACGCTTATTGGCATGGCACATGATGGATGGATGGAACCACATTAACCACGTGCTATCAGTTTAGAATCTTTCACAAAGTCCTTTGAATCAGAATAACTAATCTAAAATTGTTTAAAACTATTATCTAATGTAAATATGCGAGGCCGAAAACCAGAGGGCGTTTTCATTTCTAAAATCAGAAAAGTAACCACAATTTAACTAAAAATTCTGCTCAAATTTGAGATATTTACTACCTCGTGTCCAGTGTTTTGAAATGAGAGTCCTCTTCCGGTATAAAATGTTATTAACCGGGGATTAAAATTCCGGAAGATACGCGAAATGAAACAAATATGTTTTGCGCCATTATAGTGGCACACGGCAGGCAAGGATGTTACATTATGCCATTAAAGTGGCAAGTCGCAGATAATAAGTTAAAGTAGCCTCTCTTTTTTATTCTTTCTGTGTTTAAAAAATGTCCAGCTCAGCCTTTCTGGGTTATAATTATGATGTGCAATAGAAGCACGTGTATTGGCTACACTTGAGTTCAAAGCGAGCGAACGCAAATAAAAAAATGGAACATAACAATAACTGAAAAGAGACCAACATCATTCCTTGATCATGTGATGAGAAGATGGCCATTGGAGAATATCGTGACATCTGGAAAGATCTATAGGGGAAGGGGCAGACAAAGACATCATGCCGGATGAACTGAGATGGTGGAATATCTTCGGCAGAGTTGATCCAGAGCACCAGATCTGTGGGGAGACGTGAACGTCTACGCCAGCTAACCAGACACATGATGACCATGACCAGCAATGCCTTCCAGCTTGCCTGGTGGAAAAGAACAATTGGTTTTTCATTAAATATTTAAAAAAAACGATTAAATTGAAAGTTTTCCTGTAATGTGTTAATAGGAATTCTTATTTAACATTTGGCTTTGTCAGATCATTAGTGACTAGTTCAATCTGTTGATGGGTCTCTGTGTTATCTGCAAGGGCAGAGTCTTATCATTGATTCATCATTTCACTACATAAGTTCATTTGTGTCAACGAAATCAGTTCTAGTTTTTCCTGATTGATCTATTTTGTTTCCTCCATGGTGGTGGTGTGTGTGTGTGTGGGAGGGGGGGGGGGGGGGGGGGGGGGTGTCTTCAAGAAGTGTAGTTTAAAAAAAAATTCTTCTGTGTGCTTCTGCCAAATCATTTGAACATACAAACCCATTAGCACAATGTATGTTAATGATATTGATTTTTGCCATTTAACTGTTTATAGTGACATTCATTCCTTTCAGGTATTACATTGTTAAGCTTCCCAAGTGAACATTGTGTCAGTTTTATGAATGTTGAGTTGAGTCAAGAACCGACATCACTGCACTCAGGACATTCCCATACGTGCTCAGTTCCCTCGTTCAACAGCCAGCGAAGAGTCATACTACTAATCGTTCCCACCACTATCTGATTAAATGTTTGCCTGGTCTTCCCTCTCAGTTTTGAGATTCTTCCAGAACCCCTGCCGATCCCCCGCAATCTCATTCTTTCCACATATGGGTTCTCAATCTGTTCCTCCGCGTTCTCCACCTGGTCCCACAAACGCGCGACCACTTCCTCCTTGTCCATAGGCAAGATACCACCAAGAGGTGCATTCCCAGCTAGCCTAAGTTTTATGAATAATAGCAACTCTACCTCCATTTTTGTTGCCCTTATTATTGTGCCAGATTCAGTTCTAAATCTTCATATTTTAGTCTTATTGTTTGGCACTGAGTAAATGTAGAGGTAAGCTGTCCAGCCAGAACCCTGAAACCCAGGTAAATGAAACAAAGATTTCAGCCTCAATTGGGATTTAAATCTATATATATATATATATATATAAAAAATACAATGTAGGGATGTATTTGATGCGTTCGATAATGGTTCATCCGATTGAGATGAAATTTTCTACGCCCAGCCTCTGGTGGGGAGCATCTCATTTAATTCATATAAGTAGTCATATAAGCTCCCGTATATAAGTTATATAAGCTCCCGTTCCCGACTATCTGTCTGTCTGTCTGTCTATCTATCTGACCCAGCGCGGCTTCGCCCAGCTCCTGGCGGGGAGCGTCTCATTAAATTCATATAACAGTCCTTTTCATTCCTATGCAGCCAACTGTCATAGTTTGTTAGTGTACAATCAGCTACTTACTTACTAAAATTTAATATTTAAATTTACATTATCATATATATATAGCGAGGGGACTTAACTTAAGAAAAGTTATTTCAAGGGGCATAACTTTTAATAGCATGGCTATATATTTTATATATAGATTGTTGCATTGTTTTCAAAGATTTATAACCCCTTTGTCTACAGTTATTAAGAGGCATATGAGTTATAATAAATAATGATATAATCTTTAAGGCATTTTCAAAGTTTTCATAAAAATAATGCATCTATTTAAATAGTGAAAATTTCCTAACTCATCTTTTTATGTTTAAAGAAGTTATCTACAGTCATTGTAGGTGATTAAAAACAGTTTTCGTTAAAAATAATGGATGGTGTGTGGAAGGACATTCTTAAGTTAATTTTTTTTTTGTTATATGAATTTAATGAGACGTTCCCCGCCAGGAGCTGGGTGAAGCCGCGCCGGGTCAGATAGATAGACAGACAGTCGGGAACGGGAGCTTATATGACTCTTTCATTCAGTAGCATGTCCTTTGCAGAACCTCGCTCCCATAACAACGTTCCGGAAAACCTCTCGATCATAAGCAAGATGTCCCGCGTCTGATACACCCATCTGGAGATCATCCGCCACATCCTGCACCCATCTTCTCTTTGGCCTTCCTCTTCCTCTCTTCCCAGGCATATACCCTTCCATTATTGTTCTCTCCAAACTTTCGTGACGTTTCAAGTGACCGAAAATATTTCAATTTTCTTTGTTTTATCGTCTTTAATAGCCAACCTTCTTCAATATTCAACTCTTGAAGTATGGATGCATTTGTTCTTTTCTTTACCCAAGATATTTTTAGAACTCGTCTATAACATTTATATTCAGAGGCGTTTATGCGCTGTTCAGCTTGTTTAGTTAGTGTCCATGTCTCACAGGCGTATGTTGCAATGGGAAAGATGCATGCTCTTAAAAATCTAATTTTTGTAGTTCTGTCTGTCCCACTCCATAATTTATTCAGCTGTTTTAGTCTTTGAAGAGCAATTGATAGTCGCCGTTTAATTTCTTTCATTGTGTCGCCATTGTTGGTAATCAATGACCCAAGATATTCACAATTTTCCACCACCTCAAATTTTTCCCCATTAATGTATATTTCTTTCTCCATAGTAGTTTTATCTGTATGCATTATCTTTGTTTTTGCTATGTTAAGATACAAGTTGTGATTTTCACTATTCAATTGGGTTGAGGCTATAAGATTTTCTATGCCATTCTGTGTTGTGGAGAGTAATACTGTATCATCAGCATATCGAATCTCTGGTATGTCATGACCGCCGATATTTAGGGCATCATATAGCTCCCTATTTATATCATCGCTTACATTTCTCATTATATTTTCGGCGTACAGTTTAAACAAATAGGGTGACAGCACGCAGCCCTGACGGACTCCTTGCTTGATGTCAAACCAATCTGATACCTCGCCATCTATTCTAACTGCTGCTTGCTGGTCTAGATAGAGCATTTTTATGAGTTGTACTACATGTGATGGAAAGCCCATATTCCTCATTTTTCCCAAAGTTTCTGATGTTGTACACAGTCAAATGCCTTTGAATAATCCACAAAACATGAGAATAGGCTTACATTAAATTCTCTGCACTTCTCTATTATTAAACGCATGTTGAATATGTGATATCTTGTTCCTCTTCCTTGTCTAAATCCAGCTTGAACCACGTTAATCTCTTCTTCCATTTTCTTACGAAGTCTTCCCATTATGACTTTTAGTAGAATTTTACTTGCATGACTGATCAGGGCAACAGTTCTATAGTTGGTGCATAATTTCAGGTTGCCCTTTTTTGGTATTGGAATGAAGATAGTTCTCTTCCAATCTTTTGGCCAAATACCATATTTCCAAATCTTTGTAGATAATGCATGATATATGTGTATGCTTTCTTCTCCTCCCACTTTAATTAGTTCAGCTGGTATCTCATTACATCCAGGCGATTTATATGACTACTTATATGAATTAAATGAGATGCTCCCCACCAGAGGCTGGGCGAAGCCGGGCCGGGTCAGACAGATAGTCGGTAACGGGAGCTTATATGACTACTTATATGAATTAAATGAGATGCTCCCCACCAGGGACTGGGTGAAGCCGGGCCGTGTCAGACAGACAGATAGACAGACAGACAGACAGATAGTCGGGAACGGGAGCTTATATGACTACTTTTATGAATTAAATGAGATGCTCCCCACCAGAGGCTGGGCGAAGCCGGGCTGGGTCAGACAGACAGACAGACAGATAGTTGGGAACGGGAGCTTATATGACTACTTATATGAATTAAATGAGATGTTCCCCACCAGGTACTGGGTGACGCCGGGCCGGGTCAGACAGACAGACATAGATAGATAGATCCCCGCCAGAGGCTGGGCGAAGCCGGGCCGAGTCAGCTAGTAATAATTATAACGGGATGGTCAAAGGCGGCCATTTCCTGGGAAAACTGACTGGTCATTCTTGTTGATGTATTTCTTGTTCTGACCAAAATTGTTGTTTGTAGTCAGAAATATGTTTCTACTGTCATGTTTGTCTTTTTCATTTTTCTAAATTGTTTTAGTGAAATGGAAGTGAACGAAATGTCACGTGACTTGCCATTGAAGGTCTTCATTGGCTGCTGGGATATGGCACATGAAAGGTAAATCAGTGTTATCATTATATATGTTACTGTGCTCTAAAAATACTGGAGAGTTTAGGGAAATGCCGTCATGGCCCCATAAATCTAGGAAGGGAAAATTCCAGCTGCACCTCTCAGGGGTAGAGGTTGAGAAACACACAACAATGTGGCGAAAATAACCCAGGATAAGTGGTAGAGGATTGGAAATACCATTACCACGGTGTGACAACTGCAGCTCTGGGGATCGAGTATTCACCGGGATAAGTGTACATCTTTGCAGCTAAGTTGTGTAAGACACTCACTGGTCCTGACATTCAGACATGGCTGTCAAATGACGATGTTAAAGACCCCTGTGTGGATGTGGAAGGCAAGGGAAAACCATCACATTATCTTCCCAAGAATTCATACATTTTTACAAATCAGAGTCAGAACGACTTTAATGGCTATCTTAGGACAGACATATCTGGTAGGGACCGTCACGAGCCACCAAGCCGACATCCAGCTACTGATGGCAATACAAAAATGAATAAGTTTAAAATAGGAGCATGGAATGTGAGAACACTAGCTGAGTTAGAACAGTTTCATAATGTAACATATGAAAATGAATATCCTAGACATGTGTGAGATGAGGTGGAAGGGATGTTGTAAAATAATAACTGACAAACAGTCATTTATTTAGGAAGGGATACACTTGAAGGACTACTATTTGATGAAAAAACATCTAAATCAATGGTTATTTGTGTATTTCAGATAGAGTTATTATGGTAAAAATCAAAGGCAAACGAATAGATATAAATATATAAGTATATTCACTAACAAAAAGCAGCAGTGATGACGAAATACACAAATGTTATGATGAAGTAGAAATAATATCTGGAATCAAATCGCAAGAAATGAAAATAATACTTTGAGATTTCAATGCAAAAGTAGGAAGAAAGGAAAGAATGAAAGATGCAGTGGGGGAATCTATGATTTAGGGGGAAGAAATAAAAGATAAGTGCATACAGACAAAAGGAAATTGATTATACCAGCAATGCAACAAAATTGAATGATATTCTATGAAAGATGAGAATGTGTGTCGTTGTTTGGCTGTCTTACCAGGTGTCAGGTCTTCTTGCAGTGCCATGAACACCTCGACTTTGTTGCTTTACTTCAGTGTTGCATTTAGGACCGGCTGTATGTCGAAGCGGTTACAAATGCAATGGTAACACATGCACTAGTGGATGTGAGGTGTCATGGCAGAACTTCGGGAATAACGCAACATTAACACCAGTGGTAACAAAATGTAACAGTCTAATGCAGAATAACATCAAATCGTAGTCAGGTTGTCCACCAAGCAATCTTACCGTGACAGCTGAGTCATCATCATCATCATCATCATCATCTTCCACTTCTGCCGTCAAGCGTGGGGAGGAATAATTTGCGCTCCAGCGCCCCGTGGGTGGCGCTTGATAGTTGATAGTGTCATTCCGTGTGGTTGTACAATGTCTTTGAAGTCGTTAATCCATTTTCTTCTTGGACGTCTTCGTGGTCTCGTCGCAGATGATCTTTGATGTAAGGCCAGTGATGGTAGTTGCTGATGTTGCATTCTAACGACATGGACAAACCACTTGATCTTCTGTCTTTCAATAAATGTGGCACAAGGTGTTGATCCCACTGTCTGTCTGATAACATCATTTCTTACTCGGTCTTGGCGCTGAGTAGTGTCCTTAATTACTCGAGCAGGCGGCACCGGCGTCTCCTGTCCAGCGCAGATCTTGGTGGAATTTGATGTTCTTCTGGGACACTACTTCAACTGCTACACAGATGTGACATCAGTGACAGTGTTTTACTATCACAAGAAAATCAATGTCATGCGTCGAAGTACACTTGTTCCTGCAGCGAGGCGCTGTCGTCATTTGGAGGTGACAGGTTTGAATCCCGGTCGGTAACTTTAGCTTTCAAATGTTATGTTGTCTAGTGTGTCCTCTAATCTCTACTTCTTTCTTCTCCTTCTGTGAGCGCCAAACAATACTATGTGTCTTTATTTATGTACTATCTCAAGACACGTCTGTGCATTTCTCACTCATGTAAGCTCAATATTCTCCCTATGATACGGAGACGACACTGTTGTATGTTCCTTGTCTAAAACAAATGGTTCAAGAGAGCATCCTGCTCGTTGTTTAAAGTTGTCCTTGAAATTATTAATAAACCTATCTTGTTGTTAGTCGATATTCTCCATTTTAAACGTGACAAATTTCTTAATTGTTCATAATTACATTTCGCTACAACTATTGCTGTACCTAATAAACCCAACAAATCCGTTTCATCTCTGTGGAATATCGAAGCCTAACCCTGTGTGACCCCTATTTTTTAAAGCTCGATCTCGCGCACCCTTTCAACTCTGCCGTTTCTCCTTGTTTCCCTAACGGCTTGCTGTCCCGTCACGCAATTGCGCTGGCCTAAACTTTTAACCCTTCGTCTTGTCTCTTTGTTAACTGTATTTCCGATATAGTTGCATATTAACTGTATTCGTATTTAGTTTTAACTCCTAACTTAGACTGTCTGTCAAACTTTTATAAACCTATTTAGGTATACATTCACACATACATTAATGTATGTGGCATGAGCCTAGTGTTTGTATTTCAATACATAGGATGGCGTTTACATACCCCGAGCATTGCTACTGTATGCCAGCACTTTCTGGACACAGATCCCACCCAGCATGTACCGCATTATTGCAGTGGGGCATCTTGTGTGCACTCAAAGGTGATTCTCATGCCTTCATTCTGAACACACCCCGGGGCTCACACTGTGCTTCCCATAGTGTGCATATAGTTGATTACAGACAAGACATATTGTGTCACATGGTGCTAGCAATCTCTCAGTCCTGGCCAGACACGGAGTGACGCCCAGGCACACAGTCCTGCAGTAGATCTTGAACTGACTGTGTCCGGCTGGCAAGGTATTAAACTGGTCACGCAATACTGAAGCCAATCATAACGGCTTGGAGAGAATGGTGCTGCGGGGAGAGACCCGGGGATCTGCCCGATACTCAGGACTGGCCATGGAACTGTTGGAATGGGGAGATGAGCATGAAGCTGTTGAAGTGGAAACATGAGCACAGAACTGTTGAAGTGGAAACATGAGCATAGAACTGTTGGAGTGGGGAAATGAGCATGAAGCTGTTGGAGTGGGGAAATGACCATAGAACTGTTGGAGTGGGGAAATGACTATAGAACTGTTGGAGTGGAGAAATGAGCATGGAGCTGTTGGAGTGGGGAAATGACCATAGAGTTTTGGAGTGGGGAAACGAGCATGGAGCTGTTGGAGTGGGTAAATGACCATAGAACTGTTGGAGTGGGGAAATGACCATATAACTGTTGGAGTGGTGAAATGACCATAGAACTGTTGGAGTGGGGAAATGACCATATAACTGTTGGAGTGGAAACATGAGCATGGAGATGTTGGAGTGGGGAAATGACCATGGAGCTGTTGAAGTGAGGAAATGGGCATGGGACTGTTGGAGTGGGTAAATGAGCATGGAACTGTTCGAGTGGGGAAATGAGCATGGAGCTGTTGGAGTGGGGAATCAAAGTGGACATGTTGTAGTGGAGAATCAAACATGGAAATGTTGGGTTAGGAAATCAAGGAATCCATGTCTTAGAGCCCCTGCCACGAGGCGTTGCTGATAAGTCTGCCCATACACAGCTGTCTGTCTCGTGCGCTGCCAATCATGTCTGCTACTGATGTTCCTCCAAGCCATGGTGTCGAAATGTCCAGCATCTTGTCTCTCGGTATTACCCCAGCACCCCTTCCCCGTAAAAGTGCCCACACTGTGATTTATTTCCAGCTGGTTCCGTTTATTTTGAAGTTGCATTTGCTTCTAGTGCATTGGACTGATTTTTGCGTGTGGATTCATCATCATCATCAAGTGCCGTGCCGGCTGGCGTAGGCGTTCATGGCTCTCCACATATCTCGGTCTTTGGTGTTCTAGATCAACTCTGCTGATGATATTCCTCCATGCCACCGTCTCAATCCGTCCGTCCAACATCATTTCTCTTGGTCTGCCTCTGCCTCTCTTCCCCTCGATCTTTCCAGTTGTCACAATGTTCTCCAATGCCTCTCTTCTCATCACATGACCAAAGAAAGCTGGCTGTCTCTTTCTTATTGTTGTATATAGTGTTCTAGTTTCATTAGCCTCTTTCAGGCTGTAATTGTTAGTTACTCTGGCAGTCCAAGGAATTCGCAACATTCATCTCAGGAACCACATCTATGTTGCTTCTAAGTTCTTCCTAATTTGTTCATTTACATTCCAAGATTCACTGCCATACAGCAAAACTGGTTCTATATAGCATTTTAGCACTCTCTGTCTTACATTCATTGATAGCGACTTATTGCATAAGATACTCTTCATTTTCTGAAATGCGGCTTTTGCCTGCCCTATTCTGCTCTTAATCTCTGTTGTACATCTTCCATCCGATGTTATAAGTGCCCCTAGGTATTTAAAATTATCCACTTGGTTGAGAATTTCCCCTTCTATTTCTATGTCACATTTTGGTGTTCCATTTTCTTTGATATCACCATTGTTACTGTTTTCTTGATATTCAAGGAGAGTCCTTTCTGTGCACTGTCTGATACTACAATGTCCAACAATTGTTGTAGGTCTGTTGCACTATCCGCCACCAATACTGTGTCATCTGCATAGCGTATATTGTTTATATTATATCCTCCGATTAGTATTCCTGGCTTCTCTTTGATCTCTCTCATTATTACTTCGCTATATAGGAAGAAGAGATCGGCTGACGCGTGTGGATTAGCGGTCACTATTACCAGTGCCGCTCGCCATCAGGCGAACCTACTGCGGCTTCTGAGGTATTAGTAATTTACATCTCCAAGTCAGTCAAGGACAAGAAGTCAACATTTAAGTCCAATTGACCGGTGTAGGAGTTGAACCGGCTATCTCGGCATCAGCGCACCGGAAGTTTAAAAACAAGCGCTCTTTTTCACTCGGTCACGCTGACCGCTTTTTCTGTGTAATTACTGTTGCTTCTTTTTTCATTTTTTTTCCTGCTATCTAGAGTAAATGCTTTGTTGTGACTGTCTGTTGCAATTATGTCCTGCCTTTTCTTGAACTGCGTGTCATTTTCTGTTACCAATGATCTCTGTTGGAAGCAACAGAGATGTGGTTCCTAAGATGAATGTTGCGAATTCATTGGACTGCCAAAGTAACTAACAATTACAGCCTGAAAGAGGCTAATGAAACTAGAACATTATATACAACAATAGATGTTCGTCCATCACGAATGATGAGGACCATTCATTCATTGCATCTTTTGATTTGATGAAGAACGAATGACTTGCGCTTCAGTTTGGGTTATAGTGAGATAGTGGTCGCGCAACTCCGTCGACCCCACTCTCTCGCCTGCGTCCATCTGGTTCCAGTGGCGAGCATGGCAAGACGACTGGAGACTGACACGGGTGCAGTGGACGTTAGGCTGCCACACGCCAGTTATCCCTGTATATATTGGCTCTCAAAAACAGTTGGAAGCACATAAGAAAGAGACAAATAGCTTTCTTTGGTCATGTGATAAGAAGAGAAGCATTAGAGAACAATCATGGCAACTGGAATTATCATGGGGAAGAGAGACAGAGGCAGACCAAGAGAAATAATGCTGGATGGATTGAGACGGTGGCATGGAGGAATATCATCAGCAGAGTTGATTTAAAAACCAAAGACCGAGATCTGTGGAGAGTCATGAACGCATACGCCAGCCAGCGTGACTCTTGATGATGATGAATGACTTCTAATATGGCCAAAGTGTAGAGCTGGCGAGACATGACGCTGCTAGTTGATCCACTTCTCTTGCACGTCCAGATCGCGTATAGTGTCATTGTATGTCGCATTCTTGCTCACGGCATTCTGGGGTTTCTGTGACATTCCCGGGTACTGATAGAGATTGGGGGGGGGGGGGGGGGGGAGGAGGAGAGAGAGAGAAAGAGAGAGAGAACAAGTAGAGATTAGAGGACACACAGTAGATAGACAATATAAAGGTTGGATTCCGGCCGGACACCGGAATTCTAATCCGTGCTCTGCAAATGACTAGGTCCATGTTGAAGGAACCAGTGTACTTCCACGTACGGCCAACTAGAAGCCATTCAAGTGTCATCATTAGCCTGGCCTCTCACCCGCCTGACGCTACACCTGGGGAATATGGACACACTTCGTACCCCATCAGCTACATGGCACGGTAGGTCTCAGGAATGCACACCTACCGAGCATGGATGAGATAACACACTCACGGACACAGGGGGTCGTTATGTTGGGAGTAGCAGATGATGAACCTGTAAACAAGAAACATAATTAGTGAGTTCCTTTCTGTGCTGATGTCGGTGCCATTCAATACGTGTGAATGTATGTGGCGTGTTACTTCTATGGCCTGGATGGCTCCCCAGCAATAGATGTCTGTCAGAGCGGGGATTCGAGTGTGAACCAGGAGGCCATGATTGCAGGCTGTGACATTTGCCTCGTGTAGCTAACCAGTTCACCAGTGTCTCGAAGCGGGCTGGACAGATTGGCCAAGCTCCTAGGTAGTTCGGCCTACAGTTGGGCCTAAGACATGTTCTGGAGAGTAAAGGCAGGCGGCGGGATCTCTGTCACATCACCCGTCTGTGCAAATATGAGGCAAACATCATAGACCCGACATAGCGGATAGAGGGATCAGGGGTCCGTTACTTGTACTTGTAGTTTCCAACAAGGGCAACCAGCAATCAGGTCATTCCAAGTCTTATGGGAGAGACCGCCCTCTGGTGGGCTGGTCCCGCGTGCAGCGACATTGCTTCATACTTCATCATCTGCTTCGCGTGCTTGATCTGGGGCAGATATCGGCGATCATAACTCTCTACTTCTGTCACCTGATGTTTTGAGGAAGTTGGTGTTGCAGAAAGCATTGTTCGTTGCCCCGATGTTTTAACTTCTCACACAAATCTTTCTTTGTCCTCGCCTGCCTTTTGTGCCAATTATTTTCCAGCGTATGACTAACTTCTCTATGCAACCTCTTCTGTTGGTACGCGCCTTGTTTCACTGGACATTTCCCCGATGGGTTTAACCGTATCTTAAATCACATTCCTGCGCAAACGGATCCATACATTGCGCAGCAGAAGTGAAATCTGGGCTGCGGGAGTGTGCACGGCGCTGTTGTGTGTGAGCGGATGTCCTGCGTGGGTTTCTGTGTCTCTTCTATCAACTATGTGCTGTCATTGTGTGAGTACTAGATTGTCGCTGGAGGCAGGCTGGGTCATGTACTGGTCTCTCTCTCTCTCTCTCTCTCTCTCTCTCTCTCTCTCTCTCTCTCTCTCTCTCTCTCTCTCTCTCTCTCTCTCTCTCTCCCTGTCTCTTCTATTAACTATGTGCTGTCATTGTGTGAGTACTACTAGATTGTCGCTGGAGGCAGGCTGGGTCATGTACTGGTCTCCTCTCTCTCTCTCTCTCTCTCTCTCTCTCTCTCTCTCTCTCTCTCTCTCTCTCTCCCCCTGTCTCTTCTATTAACTATGTGCTGTCATTGTGTGAGTACTACTAGATTGTCGCTGAAGGCAGACTGGTTGTGTGTCTTTGATCCCGCACGCGCACAGATTGGTGCAGTACGTGTACTTGTACATTCACGTTCACTGACACACAACGCTTGTTCTGTTAGTCTGTCATTGTTCATGCCTACTTTCGCCAGAGGGGCAGTGGGCGGGCTCTGATCTGTTTCGTGATTGTTACATTCATTTGACACGATAGTTCTCAGATATCTGCTTCCATCACCCTCTGTCTATCTCAGATGTCTGCTTCCATCACCCTCTGTCTATCTCAGATGTCTGCTTCAATCACCTTCTGTCTGTCTCAGATGTCTGCTTCCATACATTCTGTCTGTCTCAGATGTCTGCTTCCATACATTCTGTCTACTCAGATGTCTGCTTCCATACATTCTGTCTATCTCAGATGTCTGCTTCCATACATTCTATATATCTCAGATGTCTGCTTCCATACATTCTGTCTGTCTCAGATGTCTGCTTCCATACATTCTATATATCTCAGATGTCTGCTTCCATACATTCTGTCTGTCTCAGATGTCTGCTTCCATACATTCTATATATCTCAGATGTCTGCTTCCATACATTCTATATATCTCAGATGTCTGCTTCCATACATTCTATATATCTCAGATGTCTGCTTCCATACATTCTGTCTATCTCAGATGTCTGCTTCCATACATTCTGTCTGTCTCAGATGTCTGCTTCCATACATTCTGTCTGTCTCAGATGTCTGCTTCCATACATTCTATATATCTCAGATGTCTGCTTCCATACATTCTATATATCTCAGATGTCTGCTTCCATACATTCTGTCTGTCTCAGATGTCTGCTTCCATACATTCTGTGCATCTCAGATGTCTGCTTCCATACATTCTGTCTGTCTCAGATGTCTGCTTCCATACATTCTATATATCTCAGATGTCTGCTTCCATACATTCTGTCTGTCTCAGATGTCTGCTTCCATACATTCTATATATCTCAGATGTCTGCTTCCATACATTCTGTCTGTCTCAGATGTCTGCTTCCATACATTCTATATATCTCAGATGTCTGCTTCCATACATTCTATATATCTCAGGTCTGTCTCAGCTGTCTGCTTCCATACATTCTATATATCTCAGATGTCTGCTTCCATACATTCTGTCTATCTCAGATGTCTGCTTCCATACATTCTGTCTGTCTCAGATGTCTGCTTCCATACATTCTGTCTGTCTCAGATGTCTGCTTCCATACATTCTATATATCTCAGATGTCTGCTTCCATACATTCTATATATCTCAGATGTCTGCTTCCATACATTCTGTCTGTCTCAGATGTCTGCTTCCATACATTCTGTGCATCTCAGATGTCTGCTTCCATACATTCTGTCTGTCTCAGATGTCTGCTTCCATACATTCTATATATCTCAGATGTCTGCTTCCATACATTCTGTCTATCTCAGATGTCTGCTTCCATACATTCTGTCTATCTCAGATGTCTGCTTCAATACATTCTGTCTATCTCAGATGTCTGCTTCCATACATTCTGTCTGTCTCAGATGTCTGTTTCCATACATTCTGTCTGTCTCAGCTGTCTGCTTCCATACATTCTATATATCTCAGATGTCTGCTTCCATACATTCTGTCTGTCTCATATGTCTGCTTCCATACATTCTATATATCTCAGATGTCTGCTTCCATACATTCTATATATCTCAGATGTCTGCTTCCATACATTCTATATATCTCAGATGTCTGCTTCCATACATTCTGTCTATCTCAGATGTCTGCTTCCATACATTCTGTCTGTCTCAGATGTCTGCTTCCATACATTCTGTCTGTCTCAGATGTCTGCTTCCATACATTCTATATATCTCAGATGTCTGCTTCCATACATTCTATATATCTCAGATGTCTGCTTCCATACATTCTGTCTGTCTCAGATGTCTGCTTCCATACATTCTGTGCATCTCAGATGTCTGCTTCCATACATTCTGTCTGTCTCAGATGTCTGCTTCCATACATTCTATATATCTCAGATGTCTGCTTCCATACATTCTGTCTGTCTCAGATGTCTGCTTCCATACATTCTATATATCTCAGATGTCTGCTTCCATACATTCTGTCTGTCTCAGATGTCTGCTTCCATACATTCTATATATCTCAGATGTCTGCTTCCATACATTCTATATATCTCAGGTCTGTCTCAGCTGTCTGCTTCCATACATTCTATATATCTCAGATGTCTGCTTCCATACATTCTGTCTATCTCAGATGTCTGCTTCCATACATTCTGTCTGTCTCAGATGTCTGCTTCCATACATTCTGTCTGTCTCAGATGTCTGCTTCCATACATTCTATATATCTCAGATGTCTGCTTCCATACATTCTATATATCTCAGATGTCTGCTTCCATACATTCTGTCTGTCTCAGATGTCTGCTTCCATACATTCTGTGCATCTCAGATGTCTGCTTCCATACATTCTGTCTGTCTCAGATGTCTGCTTCCATACATTCTATATATCTCAGATGTCTGCTTCCATACATTCTGTCTATCTCAGATGTCTGCTTCCATACATTCTGTCTGTCTCAGATGTCTGCTTCCATACATTCTATATATCTCAGATGTCTGCTTCCATACATTCTATATATCTCAGGTCTGTCTCAGCTGTCTGCTTCCATACATTCTATATATCTCAGATGTCTGCTTCCATACATTCTGTCTATCTCAGATGTCTGCTTCCATACATTCTGTCTGTCTCAGATGTCTGCTTCCATACATTCTGTCTGTCTCAGATGTCTGCTTCCATACATTCTATATATCTCAGATGTCTGCTTCCATACATTCTATATATCTCAGATGTCTGCTTCCATACATTCTGTCTGTCTCAGATGTCTGCTTCCATACATTCTGTGCATCTCAGATGTCTGCTTCCATACATTCTGTCTGTCTCAGATGTCTGCTTCCATACATTCTATATATCTCAGATGTCTGCTTCCATACATTCTGTCTATCTCAGATGTCTGCTTCCATACATTCTGTCTATCTCAGATGTCTGCTTCAATACATTCTGTCTATCTCAGATGTCTGCTTCCATACATTCTGTCTGTCTCAGATGTCTGTTTCCATACATTCTGTCTGTCTCAGCTGTCTGCTTCCATACATTCTATATATCTCAGATGTCTGCTTCCATACATTCTGTCTGTCTCATATGTCTGCTTCCATACATTCTATATATCTCAGATGTTTGCTTCCATACATTCTATATATCTCAGATGTCTGCTTCCATAAATTCTAGTTAGTTAGTTAGTTAGTTAGTCGACAGATCATCCTCGTTGCACATCGAACCATTCAGTCCATAAGTGCTCGGATCCCCTCCTCAGCAAATCCCGCAGCGTGTAGCGGCTAACGACACCAGTTCTGTGTTGGTTTATCAATCTTCTTTGGCTTCCTGCGTAGTGTTCTTGTTTGGCCACCCCTCTTTTAATTTGCTGCTCCCGCAGTCTGGCCATTGTTGTAGATTCACAGTCATCACTTGGTTCTCGCAAAAGTCTCACTTCTCGTAGAGCATTAAGAATGTCAGCCTGGTCCATGGCGCGTCCGCCCTCCACAGTAGCCTCACCTGCGAGCTTGTCAGCCCGCTCATTTCCTTGTACTCCCGCATGACCTGGCACGAAGATGAAACTAATCTTTGCCAGCCGAGACCGCTTCAGAGGCAGCAACCATTCTCTTCGGATCGACCCCTCCTCTATCCTCTTGATCATGTTCATTGAGTCGCTAAGGAAACATGCCCTAGTGAATGTCTGTGTCTCGAGCCATGTTATTGCTTTACTTACTGCCATGACTTCCATGGTCAGGCTACTTGTGGTTTCAGTGAAAGCACCAGAGTCCTCCTTCACAATTCTCCCTCCGGCCCGAGCTGTAAAGGCCCATGAGCTTCTCACATGTCGGACGACCGACCCATCTGTGTAGATGACCGCGTCACTGTCTAGCGAATTCTCGAAAATCAATTCTTGTACTTCAGCCTCCACAGCAGCCGGATTTTCTTGTCTGCATTTTCTATCTAGTTGGATGCAAACTGAAAAGGATGTGCAGAAGTCTGTTGGCACTTGCACCCACTCTTCGCCAGGTTCTAAGTCCTCAAGTGAACACACCTGTTGAAGAATGTCTTCGGCTTGACCCATCCACGACCGTCCTCTTTTTAACCTGCTGCCCTTCACCTTCCTAATTTCACTATGCAGTGGATGTTGTGTGTTTGCGTTAATTCTGAGGTAGGCGCGTGCCCTGCAAACTTGTATTCTCTCTTCAATGGTTGGAAAATCAAGAAGGTAGCGCATCACCCTGCATGCTGTATCTCTTGTACATCCAAGAATAATGCGCAAAGCTTCATTCTGTATCCTTTCCATCCTTTCTATCTGCTTATGGCTGAGAGTCAAGATTGCCATTGCATAATCCAAAACAGACATGACCAGCCCCTCGTACAGAAGACATAGATGGCGCTGCTCACAGTTTGCTGCCGCCATCACCCGCATCGCTGCCAAACCCCGCTTAGCCTTTGTTATCACCTGGTCTATGTGCACATTATAAGCAAGGCTTCGATCAAACCGTATCCCCAGGTAATTCATTGCCTGCGTTCTTTCCACCATCTCTGAACACAGCATTACAGTTGGTGTTGGATTGTTGACAATATGATTATTCAACGAGAACCAAGTCACTGTTGCCTTTGTTGGGTTGAACATTGCCCCAGCTTCATCACACCAAGTACTTATGCGATTGAGTTCGGTTTGTAGTTCCACAGCAACCTCCTCTCTATCCTTACCCTGACGATACACTAAAACATCATCGGCATACGACAATGTCCTGCCAGGTCCAGTGATCTGCTCACTGGTGATTCTCACTGTGTAGGCGTTGAACAGTACCGGAGATAATGGTGATCCCTGTGGTAGGCCAGGATATATTGTTGTTGGTTCCGAAGTCCAACTGCCACATCTAAAAACTACTTTCCATTGGTAGAGGGCTGCAGCGATCCAACTAAGGAGGAATGGACTTACGTTTAGTTCAAGAAGCTGAAACATTAAAAAATCCAGTGGTACTCTGTTGTATGCGTCCTCAAGATCAATCGCAGCAGCAACGGTTTCAGTGCCTGAGTGGAAACCTTCATAGACATGGGCAAAGACTGCTGCATTGGTCCAGGTTTCTCTTTTTGGACGGTACCCACCCAGGGTAGGTGGGAAAACACCTTGCCTCTCTAGTTGGCTTGATATTTTCCTGGCAATTACCTTCTACAGCAGCTTGCCTATTGTATTCTGCATGGTTATAATTCGATATCCCTGAATTATTTTGTGGTCTTTGTCAGGCTTCGGCAAGGGAATCAGATAGCTGTGTAACCATTCCTCCTTGATGCTAGCACTCCCTATACTGTTGTTGTACATGTCTGCTAGTTTCTCTAGCTCATTGTCGGTACACCTATTTATGTCGTCGTATCTTATGCCATCAGGACCTGGAGCACTGTTTTTTGATCATCGAAGAACAGCCTTGATTTCTTTCACTGTCACTGTGTCTTCCTCCGAAGTGTTCTGGGCCATACATTCTATATATCTCAGATGTCTGCTTCCATACATTCTATCTCAGATGTCTGCTTCCATACATTCTATATATCTCAGATGTCTGCTTCCATACATTC
Organism: Cepaea nemoralis; assembly: GCA_014155875.1. NCBI lineage: Eukaryota > Metazoa > Mollusca > Gastropoda > Stylommatophora > Helicidae > Cepaea > Cepaea nemoralis. Next base: position 33,818 of record JACEFZ010006662.1, on the reverse strand, counting down.
TATATATCTCAGATGTCTGCTTCCATACATTGTCTGTCTGTCTCAGATGTCTGCTTCCATACATTCTGTCTGTCTCAGATGTCTGCTTCCATACATTCTATATATCTCAGATGTCTGCTTCCATACATTCTATATATCTCAGATGTCTGCTTCCATACATTCTGTCTGTCTCAGATGTCTGCTTCCATACATTCTGTCTATCTCAGATGTCTGCTTCCATACATTCTATATATCTCAGATGTCTGCTTCCATACATTCTGTCTATCTCAGATGTCTGCTTCCATACATTCTATATATCTCAGATGTCTGCTTCCATACATTCTGTCTATCTCAGATATCTGCTTCCATACATTCTGTCTATCTCAGATGTCTGCTTCCATACATTCTGTCTGTCTCAGATGTCTGCTTCCATCACCCTCTGTCTATCTCAGATGTCTGCTTCAATCACCTTCTGTCTGTCTCAGATGTCTGCTTCCATACATTCTGTCTGTCTCAGATGTCTGCTTCCATACATTCTGTCTACTCAGATGTCTGCTTCCATACATTCTGTCTATCTCAGATGTCTGCTTCCATACATTCTATATATCTCAGATGTCTGCTTCCATACATTCTGTCTGTCTCAGATGTCTGCTTCCATACATTCTATATATCTCAGATGTCTGCTTCCATACATTGTCTATCTCAGATGTCTGCTTCCATACATTCTATATATCTCAGATGTCTGCTTCCATACATTCTGTCTGTCTCAGATGTCTGCTTCCATACATTCTATATATCTCAGATGTCTGCTTCCATACATTCTGTCTGTCTCAGATGTCTGCTTCCATACATTCTGTCTGTCTCAGATGTCTGCTTCCATACATTCTGTCTATCTCAGATGTCTGCTTCCATACATTCTATATATCTCAGATGTCTGCTTCCATACATTCTATATATCTCAGATGTCTGCTTCCATACATTCTGTCTATCTCAGATGTCTGCTTCCATACATTCTGTCTGTCTCAGATGTCTGCTTCCATACATTCTGTCTGTCTCAGATGTCTGCTTCCATACATTCTGTCTGTCTCAGATGTCTGCTTCCATACATTCTATATATCTCAGATGTCTGCTTCCATACATTCTATATATCTCAGATGTCTGCTTCCATACATTCTGTCTGTCTCAGATGTCTGCTTCCATACATTCTAGTCTGTCTCAGATGTCTGCTTCCATACATTCTGTCTATCTCAGATGTCTGCTTCCATACATTCTGTCTATCTCAGATGTCTGCTTCCATACATTCTGTCTGTCTCAGATGTCTGCTTCCATACATTCTGTCTGTCTCAGATGTCTGCTTCCATACATTCTATATATCTCAGATGTCTGCTTCCATACATTCTATATATCTCAGATGTCTGCTTCCATACATTCTGTCTGTCTCAGATGTCTGCTTCCATACATTCTGTCTGTCTCAGATGTCTGCTTCCATACATTCTGTCTATCTCAGATGTCTGCTTCCATACATTCTGTCTATCTCAGATGTCTGCTTCCATACATTCTTTCTATCTCAGATGTCTGCTTCCATACATTCTGTCTATCTCAGATGTCTGCTTCCATACATTCTGTCTATCTCAGATGTCTGCTTCCATACATTCTGTCTGTCTCAGATGTCTGCTTCCATACATTCTGTCTGTCTCAGATGTCTGCTTCCATACATTCTATATATCTCAGATGTCTGCTTCCATACATTCTATATATCTCAGATGTCTGCTTCCATACATTCTGTCTGTCTCAGATGTCTGCTTCCATACATTCTGTCTATCTCAGATGTCTGCTTCCATACATTCTTTCTATCTCAGATGTCTGCTTCCATACATTCTGTCTATCTCAGATGTCTGCTTCCATACATTCTGTCTATCTCAGATGTCTGCTTCCATACATTCTGTCTGTCTCAGATGTCTGCTTCCATACATTCTGTCTGTCTCAGATGTCTGCTTCCATACATTCTATATATCTCAGATGTCTGCTTCCATACATTCTATATATCTCAGATGTCTGCTTCCATACATTGTCTGTCTGTCTCAGATGTCTGCTTCCATACATTCTGTCTGTCTCAGATGTCTGCTTCCATACATTCTATATATCTCAGATGTCTGCTTCCATACATTCTATATATCTCAGATGTCTGCTTCCATACATTCTGTCTGTCTCAGATGTCTGCTTCCATACATTCTGTCTATCTCAGATGTCTGCTTCCATACATTCTATATATCTCAGATGTCTGCTTCCATACATTCTGTCTATCTCAGATGTCTGCTTCCATACATTCTATATATCTCAGATGTCTGCTTCCATACATTCTGTCTATCTCAGATATCTGCTTCCATACATTCTGTCTATCTCAGATGTCTGCTTCCATACATTCTGTCTGTCTCAGATGTCTGCTTCCATCACCCTCTGTCTATCTCAGATGTCTGCTTCAATCACCTTCTGTCTGTCTCAGATGTCTGCTTCCATACATTCTGTCTGTCTCAGATGTCTGCTTCCATACATTCTGTCTACTCAGATGTCTGCTTCCATACATTCTGTCTACTCAGATGTCTGCTTCCATACATTCTGTCTATCTCAGATGTCTGCGTCCATACATTCTATATATCTCAGATGTCTGCTTCCATACATTCTATATATCTCAGATGTCTGCTTCCATACATTGTCTATCTCAGATGTCTGCTTCCATACATTCTATATATCTCAGATGTCTGCTTCCATACATTCTGTCTGTCTCAGATGTCTGCTTCCATACATTCTATATATCTCAGATGTCTGCTTCCATACATTCTGTCTGTCTCAGATGTCTGCTTCCATACATTCTGTCTGTCTCAGATGTCTGCTTCCATACATTCTGTCTATCTCAGATGTCTGCTTCCATACATTCTATATATCTCAGATGTCTGCTTCCATACATTCTATATATCTTAGATGTCTGCTTCCATACATTCTGTCTATCTCAGATATCTGCTTCCATACATTCTGTCTGTCTCAGATGTCTGCTTCCATACATTCTGTCTGTCTCAGATGTCTGCTTCCATACATTCTGTCTGTCTCAGATGTCTGCTTCCATACATTCTATATATCTCAGATGTCTGCTTCCATACATTCTATATATCTCAGATGTCTGCTTCCATACATTCTGTCTGTCTCAGATGTCTGCTTCCATACATTCTGTCTGTCTCAGATGTCTGCTTCCATACATTCTGTCTATCTCAGATGTCTGCTTCCATACATTCTGTCTATCTCAGATGTCTGCTTCCATACATTCTGTCTGTCTCAGATGTCTGCTTCCATACATTCTGTCTGTCTCAGATGTCTGCTTCCATACATTCTATATATCTCAGATGTCTGCTTCCATACATTCTGTTTGTCTCAGATGTCTGCTTCCATACATTCTGTCTGTCTCAGATGTCTGCTTCCATACATTCTGTCTGTCTCAGATGTCTGCTTCCATACATTCTGTCTGTCTCAGATGTCTGCTTCCATACATTCTGTCTATCTCAGATGTCTGCTTCCATACATTCTTTCTATCTCAGATGTCTGCTTCCATACATTCTTTCTATCTCAGATGTCTGCTTCCATACATTCTGTCTATCTCAGATGTCTGCTTCCATACATTCTGTCTATCTCAGATGTCTGCTTCCATACATTCTGTCTGTCTCAGATGTCTGCTTCCATACATTCTGTCTGTCTCAGATGTCTGCTTCCATACATTCTATATATCTCAGATGTCTGCTTCCATACATTCTGTCTGTCTCAGATGTCTGCTTCCATACATTCTGTCTGTCTCAGATGTCTGCTTCCATACATTCTGTCTATCTCAGATGTCTGCTTCCATACATTCTGTCTATCTCAGATGTCTGCTTCCATACATTCTTTCTATCTCAGATGTCTGCTTCCATACATTCTGTCTATCTCAGATGTCTGCTTCCATACATTCTGTCTGTCTCAGATGTCTGCTTCCATACATTCTGTCTGTCTCAGATGTCTGCTTCCATACATTCTATATATCTCAGATGTCTGCTTCCATACATTCTATATATCTCAGATGTCTGCTTCCATACATTCTGTCTGTCTCAGATGTCTGCTTCCATACATTCTGTCTGTCTCAGATGTCTGCTTCCATACATTCTGTCTATCTCAGATGTCTGCTTCCATACATTCTGTCTATCTCAGATATCTGCTTCTGTCATCTTCTGTCTATCTATGGGGTTATTCTCATGCTTCGTCAACAATTTTGCATGAAAGATGAAGCAACATCAAGTGTAAAGTTTCATCACTGAGATGTCTGGTGCACTATACTCTGCTACTGTCTCACCCAACAGCTTTCTGTTCGATGACATCGGTGGGTTTCTAACACACGGTCAGGATTCAGGTCACGCCAGCGGCTCGCAGCACAATGCAGATTCTGTTACCAGGCAACAGGATGTGGCCAACAGTGGAGCTGTTACCATGACAATCAATGAGTACATTGCTGGGGCAATGGCAGGTGAGAGATGTGTGGACCTGACCGCCTGCCCAAAGACCTGCTTGTACAGACATGACAATCTGATACATTGTATGAGAGATGTGTTGTCTACCCAAAGACCTGCATGTATAGACATGACAATCTGATACATTGTATGAGAGATGTGTTGTCTACCCAAAGACCTGCATGTATAGACATGACAATCTGATACATTGTATGAGAGATGTGTTGACTGCCCGACTGCACACAGACCTGCATGTATAGACATGATAATCTGATACATTGTATGAGAGATGTGTTGTCTACTCAAAGACCTGCATGTATAGACATGACAATCTGATACATTGTATGAGAGATGTGTTGTCTACTCAAAGACCTGCATGTATAGACATGACAATCTGATACATTGTATGAGAGATGTGTTGTCTACTCAAAGACCTGCATGTATAGACATGACAATCTGATACATTGTATGAGAGATGTGTTGACTGCCCGACTGCACACAGACCTGCATGTATAGACATGATAATCTGATACATTGTATGAGAGATGTGTTGTCTACCCAAAGACCTGCATGTATAGACATGACAATCTGATACATTGTATGAGAGATGTGTTGTCCTGACTGACTGCCCACAGACCTGCTTGTACAGACATGACAATCTGATACATTGTATGAGAGATGTGTTGTCTACCCAAAGACCTGCATGTATAGACATGACAATCTGATACATTGTATGAGAGATGTGTTGACTGCCCGACTGCCCACAGACCTGCATGTATAGACATGACAATCTGATACATTGTATGAGAGATGTGTTGTCCTGACTGACTGCCCACAGACCTGCTTGTACAGACATGACAATCTGATACATTGTATGAGAGATGTGTTGATTGACCATTGTCACAGTCAGTGAGATATTACTAAACAAATGTAAGTCACAGAACTTGTAATGATAGAGTAACTTGTGTGTTCCAATGTCTTCTCATTGTAGTGGTAGAGTATGATTGTAGGTCATAAAGTTATGCATCATAATTATTACCTCAGCTAATAATAAAGATAGAAGCATTAAATTTTCACCAATTTAAGTTTATAATTTCTTGAAGGTGTATACCAAATTGCACCTGTGTAAATCAATTCTAACCGCGACACAAAACCGTTGAAATGGCAGGGTCGAGATAGACAGGCGGTTACCAATGATATGCAGGGCGAACTAGATCGAATTTCCTCATGGTGCGCTGATGCCGAAGCCCTTGTCAACCCTGCGAAGGCATCGGTCACATGGTTCTCCCTAAACAACCATATTGTGAACACAGACCTGCCGGCAGTAAGAATGGATGGGAGCATTTTGAGTAGAACCCAGTCAATGACATATCTTGGCGTGAGGCTTGATCGAAGCCTGTCCTTCAGAGATCATGTCGATTATGTTATAATGAAAACTCGAAAAGGTTTGTCAGCAATGAGAGTCATGGCGACTGCCAATATTGAGCAAAGACTGCTAATACTTCTGTTCCAAGGACTGGTGCTTTCACTCATCGAGTATGCCCTGGCCATCCTCACTGTCAGCCCTACACAGATTGGAAGACTTGAAAAGGTACAAAACGAAGCCATGCGCATCATTTTGGGCTGCACGAAAGACACCAGCTGTGTAGCAGTGAGATACCTCCTTGACTTCCCGACAATGGAACGCAGGATCAAGATCTGGAGAGCTCGTGCATACTTAAAAATAAGTGCAGATGAGCAGCACCCTCTGCATGACGCTATATTCAGAGAAAAGGGTAACAGGCTAAAGAGAGGCAAATCATGGATGGGTCGGGCGGAAGATGTCGTCAATATTTGCCAATATTGAGCAAAGACTGCTAATACTTCTGTTCCAAGGACTGGTGCTTTCACTCATCGAGTATGCCCTGGCCATCCTCACTGTCAGCCCTACACAGATTGGAAGACTTGAAAAGGTACAAAACGAAGCCATGCGCATCATTTTGGGCTGCACGAAAGACACCAGCTGTGTAGCAGTGAGATACCTCCTTGACTTCCCGACAATGGAACGCAGGATCAAGATCTGGAGAGCTCGTGCATACTTAAAAATAAGTGCAGATGAGCAGCACCCTCTGCATGACGCTATATTCAGAGAAAAGGGTAACAGGCTAAAGAGAGGCAAATCATGGATGGGTCGGGCGGAAGATGTCGTCAGACAGGTCTGCAGTCTTACCAGTATCAACCCCGGCAAGGAATGGGTGCTGGTGCCTCCAGCTTTTAAGTGCACTTTCTCCTGCATTATCACATTCGACAGATGGTGCAGAGAGCAGAACCCTGCCGCTGTCAATGCAGAGGTCAACACGCTCATCTATGAACACTTAGATAGCCCCGAAGTGCTCATCTATACAGATGGATCTGTTGTAAAGCAGCAGAGAAGTGCGTGGGCATTTACAGCCCGTTCAGCGGGCCGAACCGTTCAAGAATCCAGTGGTGCCCACTCTATGACCACGAGCAGCATGACGATGGAGGTGATGGCAGTTACACAGGCTTTCATATGGCTGGAATCACAGCATTATACCAACGTGTGTATTAAGTGATTCAATGAGCATGATTCAGAAGGTCGAAGCTGGATCTGTACGTAGACAGTGGACTGAGTCGCTGCGGAAGTCTGTTGTCTGTAAAGTCACCTTCATCTTCATCCCGGGACATGCGGGAGTCGAGGGAAATGAACGAGCTGATAAACTGGCTGGCTCTGCACCCTCTGTAGATCGCCAGCCCATGGATTGTGCCGATGTTATTAACGCCCTCAAAGATATGGCGAGAACAGAGGACTTTGACGTCAGTGAATCCACATCGCTGTCCAGGATGAAAGACTTGGGAGTAAGAATTGGCAAGGCCAGACGCGGGAGGTACATCGGGAAAACGAGGTGCCTCGTCAACCAACACAGAACTGGCACTATAACCACCGGACGCTGATGCATATGCTGGAGGGAGGATCTGAGCACCTATGGACCTGTCCGGAGTGCAATGAAGATACCCCAACAGATAACTCAAAAAACTCAATCATCGTTACTGTAGGGTTAGGCCTCACAAGAATCTAGAGGAACTGCTTCTCCTTCACAATAATCCGTGTCCTCACACAAGTTTGCAAACAAGGGAGGCAATTGACAAAAGGTGGTGGAATGTACTTCCCCATCCATCTTACAGTCCCGACCTGGCACCATCTGATTTCCATCTTTTTGATCCCCTTTAGAATGCTAACCGTGTGACAAAGTTTGAAGACAATGATGGAGTGATTAATGCAGTGAAGAAATGGCCACGAGAACAGGACAAAATATGGTACAGATCTAGGATACATGCTCTTGTTTCAAGATGGCGTAAGGCCATTAAAGTTGATGGGGATTATGTTGAGAAGTAGGTATGTTTGCTGCACATGTGCATGAATATTGTGACTAAATTTCATTTGTATATTATTAATGGTTAAAGAGATAATAATTGTGGTGCATAACTTTCTGACCTACCCTCGTATCTTGTGTGTCCCCATGTCTCCACTTTGTAGTGGTAGAGTAGCTTGTGTGTCTGCATCTTGTGGTAGAGTAGCAGTATTCAGCTAGCAGTTGTTCACAGACAGTATTCAACTAGCAGTTATTCAGAGACAGTATTCAATGAACAATTGTTCATAGACAGTATTCAAATTAAACACGGTGTTTAACATGTGTCTTTCCAGGGATGTCTGGTGTGGTGATCGGACATCCGTTTGACACAACTAAGGTAGGTGGATGCTGCCGTCGCTGTAGCGACATGGTATCATCTTTACCAGTTTGTTAATGTTTGTTAGATTGTTAAAGATTAACTCACTGCAGATTGGTTTTCTAAAAAGTCCAGCTGCTGTGGAGGTGGAAGTACAGGCTCTGATCTTTGAGAATTCATTAGAGGATGATGCTGCCATTTACACGGATGGGTCGGTTGTCCGAGGAGTGAGAAGTTCATGGGCCTTTACGGCTCAGGTCGGAGGGAAAAGTGTGAAGGAAGAGTCTGGCGCTTTTGCTTTGACCACAAGCAGCTTGACTATGAAAGTCATGGTAGTAAGTAAAGCAATAACATGGTTCGAGACACAGACATTCAATTGGGCATATGTCCTTAGTGACTCAATGAGTATGCTCAGGATGGTAGAGATGGGGTGGATCCGAAGAGAGTGGCTGCTGTCTCTGGAGCGGTCTCAGTTGGCAAAGATTAGTTTCATCTTCGTGCCAGCATCTGTGGGTGTACAAAGGAATGAGCAGGCTGACAGGCTTGCAGGTAGGGCTACTGTGGAAGGCGGGCGAGCCATGGACCAGGCAGACATTCTGAACGCTCTACGAGAAGTAAATCGTTTACTAGAACCAAGCGATGATTGTGAATCTATAACCATGGTCAGGCTGCGAGAACAGCAAGTCAGAAGAGGCATGGCCAAACAAGAACACTATTTAGGGAGCCAAAGAAGAGTAATAAACCAACACAGAACTGGTGTCGTGAGCCACTATACGATGCGGGATTTACTGAGGAGGGGATCCGAGCACTTATGGACTGAATGGTTCGATATGCAGTGAGGATGATCTGTCGACTAACTAATTAGATTGGTTTTCTGTTATTTATATGTTATATAGTTAATATATTGGGTAGAGTCTGATAAAATGGTTGATCTTCTGTGTTAGCTAGATATATATATATAAGTTGTTAGTTAGTTAGTTAGTTAGTTAGTTAGTTAGTTAGTTAGTTAGTTAGTTAGTCATGGGTCCAACTTCACGGCAACAGGTCATCCCCATTATGCTCTATTCCTGAGCCAGTGAATATCACACAAAATGCTCCTCACTGCCCTATGTCAACAATGAAATAGCAGGAGTATTGGCAAGCCAACAGCCCATACAGGTACACTGTGCATAATGCCGCCACTAGAAAGCCTATAAAAAAGTCCTCCACGAAAACCACAGTTCATCGTCGATGGAATGGGCAGTCACCAGAAAGATTTCATTGACCTGGATATATCCCATATGGCTCGGTTTCTTTCCGCAGAACTACCCGCCAAAAGCGCCGCACAAAGCACGAACTTCGTAGCTCCAGCGCCGACTTCCAGGAGTCTCCTGAAAAATGCACACTCGTGAGCCGAGAAGGCAAATCAGTTAATTCAGCAACAGCCGGCCGTCATCATTCTGAACATGCAGTTCACGCTACAAACAACTGCGGACAGATGTAAAAGCATTCCACGCAAAATTCACAGCTCACAGTGTCGCGCCACGCACTCACTCAGTAGCAGGGCGACGGAATCATGCACTACCAGTCCAACATGAGGAAAATGCAAATGCAAACCGTAGTCACAAGTGTAAACACTCCAGAGGCCTTAACGGTTTAAATGCCTATCCGCCATATTGGGAACCGGAAGTCCCAATAGACTAGACCAAGTCTCAGCCCAAGCCCCCTTAGTCGCCTCTTACGACATGCATGGAAGGCAACAGTGTTACTATTCTTTGCTTCCCTTATGGGACCCGGCAACACACGGGTGATTTATAAGTTGTATAGTTAATATATTGGGTAGAGTCTGATAAAATGGTTGATCTTCTGTGTTAGCTAGTCATTAAAAGTTATATAGTTAATATATTGGGTAGACTCTGATAAAATGGTTGATCTTCTGTGTTAGCTAGTCATTTATAAGTTATATAGTTAATATATTGGGTAGACTCTGATAAAATGGTTGATATTCTGTGTTAGCTAGTTATTTATTATTCATATAGTTAATATATTGGGTTGAGTTATATAGTTAATATATAAGAAGACAAAAACTGGAACAAGCTGTGACAATTAGAAAGATATGCAGAAAGAGAGATAGAGGAAGACAGTGTGAGAAGATTCTTGACAGTCTTGTGTCATGGCACGGAAGGGAGTTAACACATGAATTGTTCCATGTGGTCGGAGATCGTATTTTATTGAGAGGTATGATCGTCAGTCTTAGCCTGCAAAGCACTGGATGATGATGATGATGATGATGATGATAATTAATATATTGGGTAGGGTGGGTAGACTGATGAAATGATTGATCTTCTGTGTTAGCTAGTTATTTATAAGTTATATAGTTAATGATATATGTTAATATATTGGGCTGATACACATTGAGATGAAATGTCACATTCTCTGTGTTCTGTAGACATTTGTTTGATCACTTACTAGCTTCAGATGCAGATTCGGACAACTGGAGATCACAAACTGACACGGTCAGTAGATGCTTTTGCCAGTGTAGCAGCTCAAGGACTTGTAAGTACATTTGTAGTTTGCTAGAATATATGTCTGTTAAAGTGTCAGAGAGTGAGAAATATCATCATGGTCTCAGCTCCATGAAGGGAAACTTGTTCACTAAAGTGTCAGAGAGTTTGAGAAATATCATCATGGTCTCAGCTCCATGAAGGGAAACTTGTTCACTAAAGTGTCAGAGAGTTTGAGAAATATCATCGTGGTCTCAGCTCCATGAAGGGAGTGACTCAGAGATGTTTCCAAGGCACCAGGGTCGGGTTATATACTGGCCAAGACCTATTGACGCGTCCTCGTCGAGCGTCCTGGGCAACAGGCCCCTTCGGGGTCCTGGCTAAAGTCAATAGGATCGCCGATTCCTCCGAAGTCGGAGAGTGTCTGCCTGTACGGTGAGGAACCACCAGTCTGCACACCAATAAGCCAGACATGGGACAACGGATACTCACGCAAACCTCAGGTCCTGTATGACATAACACTGATGTTGGACAACAGAATGCCTTCATCCGACATACAGGACTTCGCGTTGGAGCTCAAGCCAACGAACACAAGCAAGCAATCAAGCAGATGAAGGGAAACTCCCGACGGTACTCCCTAGTGGTAGAGGACAACAACGAGACATGAGCAGAATCAAGATGGGCAGCTGAGCTGGTGCAGTAGCTAGCGTGCTTGCCCTCCAGCTTGTGGTCTTGTGTTCACATCCCCATCCAGGTCAGCCTAACCTAGCATGGGTTCCAGGCAATCTCCAGGGAATTCACGTCTGTCAGCACAGTGTTGACCACATCACACATCCAGCACAATGTTGAACACATCATACATCACACATCCAGCACAGTGTTGACCACATCACACATCCAGCACAGTGTTGACCACATTACACATCCAGCACAATGTTGACCACATCACACATCCAGCACAATGTTGACCACATCACACATCTAACACAATGTTGACCACATCACACATCATACATGCAGCACAGTGTTGACCACATCACACATCCAGCACAGTGTTGACCACATTACACATCCAGCACAGTGTTGACCACATCACACATCCAGCACAATGTTGACCACATCACACATCCAGCACAGTGTTGACCACATCACACATCCAGCACAATGTTGACCACATCACACATCCAGCACAGTGATAACCACATTACACATCCAGCACAGTGTTGACCACATCACACATCATACATGCAGCACAGTGTTGACCACATCACACATCCAGCACTGTGTTGACCACATCACACATCCAGCACAATGTTGACCACATCACACATCCAGCACAATGTTGACCACATCACACATCCAGTACAGTGTTGACCACATCACACATCCAGCACAGTGTTGACCACATCACACATCACACATCCAGCACAGTGATGACCACATTACACATCCAGCACAGTGTTGACCACATCATACATGCAGCACAGTGTTTACCACATCACACATCCAGCACAGTGTTGACCACATCATACATGCAGCACAGTGTTGACCACATCACACATCCAGCACAGTGTTGACCACATCACACATCCAGCACAGTGTTGACCACATCACACATCCAGCACAATGTTGACCACATCACACATCCAGCACAGTGTTGACCACATCAGACATTACACATCCAGAACAATGTTGACAACATCACACATCCAGCACAATGATGACCACATCACACATCCAGCACAATGTTGACCACATCACACATCCAGCACAGTGTTGACCACATCACACATCCAGCACAATGTTGACCACAGCACACATCATACATGTAGCACAGTATTGACCACATCACAATCACACATATAGCACAATGTTGACCACATCACACATCCAGCACAATGTTGACCACATCACACATCCAGAACAGTGTTGACCACATCACACATCCAGCACAATGATGACCACATCACACATCCAGCACAGTGTTGACCACATCACACATCCAGCACAGTGTTGACCACATCACACATCCAGCACAATGTTGACCACATCACACATCCAGCACAATGTTGACCACATCACACATCCAGCACAGTGTTGACCACATCAAACATCCACATGGAGTTCACATTGGTCTGTACAAATATGGGACAAGCAGGGTTGCAAAACTTAAGGAGGATTACGTGCACTTCTGTGGGCGAGGTCAGGAGAAAGAAAGAATATACTTAGGTTTCTAGAAGACACATGTCACACACTAACACATACCTAACATCACACACACAAACACACACCTAACATCACACGCACCTAACATCACACACACACCTAACATCACACAAACATGCCTAACATCACACACACCTAACATCACACACACCTAACATTATACACACCTAACATCACACGCACCTAACATCACACACACACCTAATATCACATAAACATGCCTAACATCACACAAACATGCCTAACATCACACACACCTAACATCACACAAACATGCCTAACATCACACACACCTAACATCACACGCACCTAACATCACACACACCAACATCACACACACCTAACATCACACACACCTAACATCACACACACCTAACATCACACACACCTAACATCACACACACCTAACATCACACACACCTAACATCACACACACCTAACATCACACACACCTAACATCACACACACCTAACATCACACACACCTAACATCACACACACCTAACATCACACAAACATGCCTAACATCACACACACCTAACATCACACACACCTAACATCACACACACCTAACATCACACAAACATGCCTAACATCACACAAACATGCCTAACATCACACAAACATGCCTAACATCACACAAATATGCCTAACATCACACAAACACGCCTAACATCACACACACCTAACATCACACACACCTAACATCACACACAAATACATACCTAACCACACACACACACACCTAACATCACAAACAGACACATACACACATACCTAACATCACACACAAACATACACACATACCTAACATCACACACAAACATGCCACACATACCTAACATCACACACAAACACACACCCGACATCACACACCTAACCTCACACACACACACATCTAACATCACACATGTAACATCACACACACACCTAACATCACACACACACCTAACTTCACACACACACCTAACATCACACACTTAACATCACACACAATCACACACCTATCATTGTTGTGTGGTAAACTCTGTCCTCGTTGATTGCAGAAGAATGGACTGTTCCGTGGAATGATGTTCCCCGTGGCCTCGTATGGCCTCATCAACTCCATGTTCTTTGGTGTCTACGGAAACACCATACGTTTGCTGGAGCCTGACTACACCGTCCGGCCCACTAACTCCCAGGTGAGGCCTCACACATGGAGACGTTGTCATGCAATCTGTCTCCTGCAATAATATCCTACATTTGTGTTTGTATGTTATTTATTTATTTTCTGGTTTGTGGTAGACAGGCGGTCAGTGTGTGAACGGGGATCATGAGGGACCTAGAATAGCTGCATGGTGAGCTAGCATGCATGTGGTAGACAGCCGCCCCTCCCCCCTCCAGTGTATGACCAGGGATCATGAGGGGAACTAGAATAGCTGCAGGGTGAGCTAGCATGTCAAATGAGGCAACTAGGGAGAGTTGGCATAGCTTGTAGACAACTTCAGCTGTCACGCCCACTCATGACTAGATCTACACAGGGCTGGCTACAGTAGCCTGTAGACAACTTCAGCTTTCACGCCCACTCATGACTAGATCTACACAGGACTGGCTACAGTAGCCTGTAGACAACTTCAGCTTTCACGCCCACTCATGACTAGATCTACACAGGACTGGCTACAGTAGCCTGTAGACAACTTCAGCTGTCACGCCCACTCATGACTAGATCTACACAGGACTGGCTACAGTAGCCTGTAGACAACTTCAGCTGTCACGCCCACTCATGACTAGATCTACACAGGACTGGCTACAGTAGCCTGTAGACAACTTCAGCTGTCACGCCCACTTATGACAGGTCTGGCTACTGTAGCCTGTAGACAACTTCAGCTGTCACTCACACTAATGACTAGATCTACACAGGGCTGGCTACAGTAGCCTGTAGACAACTTCAGCTGTCACGCCCACTCATGACAAGATCTACACAGGGCTGGCTACTGTAGTCTGTAGACAATTTCAACTGTCACACCCACTTATGAAAGTGTCATATTTTCATGTCCCACTTATGCCTCCTGAAAGGCAGCTATGGACAGGTATATAGTGGACAGATGTGTAGTGAACAGGTGTGCGGTGGTCAGGTATATAGTGGATAGGTGTGAAGTTTACTGGTATATTGTGGACATGTGTGCAATGGACAAGTATATAGTGCTACTTCAGTACCAAGATGGTAGGACAGGTGTGCAGTGGTCAGGTATATAGTGGATAGGTGTGTAGTGGACAGGTGTATAATGTAGTTTTTTATAGTTGTAAAGCAGGAAGTCTCTGTGTCCTGCCCTCTGAAGGTCGTGCTTTGGGCAAGCTGCCTTGCAGAAATAGACCAAGCCATATGGGATAAAACTCGGGGCAATGAAGTCACTCCTCTTGCTTGTTTAAAGCACTTTTAAAAACAACTTTTGTTTAGCTGTTAAGCAATATATTACATATATAATGGACATGTATACACAGCTGGCTGTATGGTACACCACAGCTGATAGCTCTCTCATCAAATATCCTCTGTCTGAACAGGTGTACTTGGCTGGCTGTATGGTACACCACAGCTGATAGCTCTCTCATCAAATATCCTCTATCTGAACAGGTGTACTTGGCTGGCTGTGTGGTACATCACAGCTGATAGCTCTCTCATCTAATATCCTCTGTCTGAACAGGTGTACTTGGCTGGCTGTATGGTACACCACAGCTGATAGCTCTCTCATCTAATATCCTCTGTCTGAACAGGTGTACTTGGCTGGCTGTGTGGTACACCACAGCTGATAGCTCTCTCATCAAATATCCTCTATCTGAACAGGTGTACTTGGCTGGCTGTGTGGTACGTCACAGCTGATAGCTCTCTCATCAAATATCCTCTATCTGAACAGGTGTACTTGGCTGGCTGTGTGGTACGTCACAGCTTATAGCTCTCTCATCTAATATCCTCTGTCTGAACAGGTGTACTTGGCTGGCTGTGTGGTACGTCACAGCTGATAGCTCTCTCATCAAATATCCTCTATCTGAACAGGTGTACTTGGCTGGCTGTGTGGTACGTCACAGCTGATAGCTCTCTCATCAAATATCCTCTATCTGAACAGGTGTACTTGGCTGGCTGTGTGGTACGTCACAGCTGATAGCTCTCTCATCTAATATCCTCTATCTGAACAGGTGTACTTGGCTGGCTGTGTGGTACGTCACAGCTTATAGCTCTCTCATCAAATATCCTCTATCTGAACAGGTGTACGTGGCTGGCTGTGTGGCAGGCACATCTCAGCTGCTGATTGCCTGTCCAGTTGAGGTCATTAAGTGCACGCTGCAGGCTCAGATTCCACTGACAATGCCTAAATGTACGTATGCCTAAGTTGTCCATACCTGTGACATTTCATCCGTATCTGTGACATTTCATCTTTACCTGTGACATTTCATCTGCACCTTTGACATTTCATCTGCACCTGTGACATTTCATCTGTACCTGTGACATGTCATCTGTACCTGTGACATTCCACCTGTATCACTTGTTCCTGTCACTGTGACCACTGTCCGTGGAGTCAGCCCTTCATTTGACAGACCCCATTGATTGGGGATTGAGCGGGCAAATATTAGTTTGGTTTGTGTTTGTATGTTGCCGTTCTGGCATCTATATGGTCACTGGCATGTGCCTGCTGGGAGGGATTGTTCTGGACAGGAATCCAGTCACCAGGTAATCTACATCATCAAGTGCTATGATGAAAGGCAGTCATGGTTGATCATCTCACACGATCATCACAATGTGCGTACTAGGGTGTGAAATAATCCCTCAGAGGCTTACCCTCAATGGAACACAAGTCCAGTGATGTGTGAGGTGGGTGAAATAAGCCCCCAGAGGCTTACCCTCAATGGAACACAAGTCCAGTGATGTGTGAGGTGGGTGAAATAAGCCCCCAGAGGCTTACCCTCAATGGAACACAAGTCCAGTGATGTGTGAGGTGGGTGAAATAATCCCCCAGAGGCTTACCCTCAATGGAACACAAGTCCAGTGATGTGTGAGGTGGGTGAAATAATCCCCCAGAGGCTTACCCTCAATGGAACACAAGTCCAGTGATGTGTGAGGTGGGTGAAATAATCCCCCAGAGGCTTACCCTCAATGGAACACAAGTCCAGTGATGTGTGAGGTGGGTGAAATAAGCCCCCAGAGGCTTACCCTCAATGGAACACAAGTCCAGTGATGTGTGAGGTGGGTGAAATAAGCCCCCAGAGGCTTACCCTCAATGGAACACAAGTCCAGTGATGTGTGAGGTGGGTGAAATAATCCACCAGAGGCTTACCCTCAATGGAACACAAGTCCAGTGATGTGTGAGGTGGGTGAAATAATCCCCCAGAGGCTTACCCTCAATGGAACACAAGTCCAGTGATGTGTGAGGTGGGTGAAATAATCCCCCAGAGGCTTACCCTCAATGGAACACAAGTCCAGTGATGTGTGAGGTGGGTGAAATAATCCCCCAGAGGCTTACCCTCAATGGAACACAAGTCCAGTGATGTGTGAGGTGGGTGAAATAATCCCCCAGAGGCTTACCCTCAATGGAACACAAGTCCAGTGATGTGTGAGGTGGGTGAAATAAGCCCCCAGAGGCTTACCCTCAATGGAACACAAGTCCAGTGATGTGTGAGGTGGGTGAAATAAGCCCCCAGAGGCTTACCCTCATGGAACACAAGTCCAGTGATGTGTGAGGTGGGTGAAATAATCCCCCAGAGGCTTACCCTCAATGGAACACAAGTCCAGTGATGTGTGAGGTGGGTGAAATAATCCCCCAGAGGCTTACCCTCAATGGAACACAAGTCCAGTGATGTGTGAGGTGGGTGAAATAATCCCCCAGAGGCTTACCCTCAATGGAACACAAGTCCAGTGATGTGTGAGGTGGGTGAAATAAGCCCCCAGAGGCTTACCCTCAATGGAACACAAGTCCAGTGATGTGTGAGGTGGGTGAAATAAGCCCCCAGAGGCTTACCCTCAATGGAACACAAGTCCAGTGATGTGTGAGGTGGGTGAAATAATCCCCCAGAGGCTTACCCTCAATGGAACACAAGTCCAGTGATGTGTGAGGTGGGTGAAATAAGCCCCCAGAGGCTTACCCTCAATGGAACACAAGTCCAGTGATGTGTGAGGTGGGTGAAATAAGCCCCCAGAGGCTTACCCTCAATGGAACACAAGTCCAGTGATGTGTGAGGTGGGTGAAATAATCCCCCAGAGGCTTACCCTCAATGGAACACAAGTCCAGTGATGTGTGAGGTGGGTGAAATAATCCCCCAGAGGCTTACCCTCAATGGAACACAAGTCCAGTGATGTGTGAGGTGGGTGAAATAAGCCCCCAGAGGCTTACCCTCAATGGAACACAAGTCCAGTGATGTGTGAGGTGGGTGAAATAAGCCCCCAGAGGCTTACCCTCAATGGAACACAAGTCCAGTGATGTGTGAGGTGGGTGAAATAATCCCCCAGAGGCTTACCCTCAATGGAACACAAGTCCAGTGATGTGTGAGGTGGGTGAAATAATCCCCCAGAGGCTTACCCTCAATGGAACACAAGTCCAGTGATGTGTGAGGTGGACATTTGGACCCCTTGACCAGTAGTTTAGTTTGTAAAAAAACATTACTTTCTTTGTGCATGGATAGCTCTTTAAGTGCTTCTTATACATCACACCAAGAGTATCTGAATGCAGTGCACAAACTCTATCACCATCAGGGATCCAAATATATGTACACCAGGGGTCACACACACTATAATTTTACACACACACATTAGTAATTTCTATTACATTATTACCTTTCACGTTTCGACAATAACTTCTGTTATATTATCACCTTTCACCATAATATAGTAATTTCTGTTATATTATTGTCTTTCACCGTATATAAGTCTGAGGTATTATTACTTTTATCCTTGTATCCTGTGTGGTAGTACTATCTGTCACTTTACAACTATAACTTTTGCTGTGTTATTACCTTTCACCATGCATATTCTGTGGTATTATTACCTTTTATTTTGTAACATCTTCAGTGGTAGTATTATCTGCCAGTTACTGCAATAACATGTGGTATTATTACCTTTGACCTTATTGCCTTCTATGGGATTGTTTTGACCAGTACAAAAGCGTCACCTGGGGATTAACTTTCCCATGATCTTGTGTGCAGCGGACAGTCCACTCTACAGCAAGCCCGTCACGCCCAGGACCTACTATAAGGGGCCTATTGAGGCCAGCATCCACATCTATAGCCACGAGGGTGTCCTGGGGTTCTACAAGGGGATATTTGCCATGTTTCTTAGGTGAGTTTGTAATTATGTTACAGGGTAGTTACCATGTTTCTGAGGTAAGTTTGTGATTATCTTATGTGATATTTGCCATGTTTCTGAGGTGAATTGCTTGTTGTTATGTCATGTGATATCTGCCGTGTTTATGGGCTGAGTTGCTTGTTATGTCATGTGATATTTGCCATGTTTCTGGACTGAGTTGTTTGTTATGTCATGTGATATTTGCCATGTTTATGGGCAGAGTTCCTTATTATGACATGTGATATTTGTCATGTTTATGGGCTGAGTTGCTTGTTATGACGTGGTATTTGCTATGTTTATGGGCTGAGTTGCTTGTTATGACATGGTATTTGCCATGTTTATGGGCTGAGTTGCTTGTTATGACATGTGATATTTGTCATGTTTATGGGCTGAGTTGCTTGTTGTTATGTCATGTGGAACTTGCCATGATTTTGAGATGAGTTGCTTGGTGCAATGGTATGTTTTTGCACATCTGTTCTCTTTCTGGGCTGTAAGATAGGTCCAGGTCTGACTGGCCGATACCTTGAGGCTCCTCTCTTGTGTGACCTGTCAACAGATCAACATTCCGGCGACCCCCTCCACAGATGTGAAGCTTCAGTGCTGGTCTTGCACCACCCACTAGTTTCTGAGCTTGGAGAGGGATAGAAGGCCCCTACAGCACGGTACTTCTACTTCAATACCAAGATGGTAGGACAGTCTCTACACTGACTTCATCCCAGTACCAAGATGGTAGGACAGTCTCTACACTGACTTCTGTACCAAGATGGTAGGACAGTCTCTACACTGACTTCTGTACCAAGATGGTAGGACAGTCTCTACACTGACTTCATCCCAGTACCAAGATGGTAGGACAGTCTCTACACTGACTTCTGTATCAAGATGGTAGGACAGTCTCTACACTGACTTCTGTACCAAGATGGTAGGGCAGTTTCTACACTGACTTCTGTACCAAGATGGTAGGACAGTTTCTACACTGACTTCTGTACCAAGATGGTAGGGCAGTTTCTACACTGACTTCATCCCAGTACCAAGATGGTAGGACAGTTTCTACACTGACTTCTGTACCAAGATGGTAGGACAGTCTCTACACTGACTTCCGTACCAAGATGGTAGGACAGTTTCTACACTGACTTCTGGTACCAAGATGTAGGACAGTCTCTACACTGGACTTCCTGTACAAGATGGTAGGGCAGTTTTCTACACTGACTTCTGTACCAAGATGGTAGGACAGTTTCTACACTGACTTCTGTACCAAGATGGTAGTACAGTCTCTACACTGACTTCTGTACCAAGATGGTAGGGCAGTTTCTACACTGACTTCTGTACCAAGATGGTAGGACAGTCTCTACACTGACTTCTGTACCAAGATGGTAGGAGTCTCTACACTGACTTCTGTACCAAGATGGTAGGACAGTTTCTACACTGACTTCTGTACCAAGATGGTAGGACAGTCTCTACACTGAATTCTGTACCAAGATGGTAGGACAGTCTCTACACTGACTTCTGTACCAAGATGTAGGGCAGTGTTCTACACTGACTTCTGTACCAAGATGGTAGGACAGTCTCTACACTGACTTCTGTACCAAGATGGTAGGGCAGTTTCTACACTGACTTCTGTACCAAGATGGTAGGGCAGTTTCTACACTGACTTCTGTAACCAAGATGGTAGGACAGTCTCTACACTGACTTCTGTACCAAGATGGTAGGACAGTCTCTACACTGACTTCGTAACCAAGATGGTAGGGCAGTTTCTACACTGACTTCTGTACCAAGATGGTAGGACAGTCTCTCCACTGACTTCTGTACCAAGATGGTAGGACAGTCCTCTACACTGACTTCTGTACCAAGATGGTAAGGAACAGTCTCTACACTGACCTTCTGTACCAAGATGGTAGGACAGTCTCTACACTGACTTCTGTACCAAGATGGTGAGGACAGTTCTACAACTGACTTCTGTACCAAGATGGTAGGGACAGTCTCTACACTGACTTTCTGTACCAAGATGGTAGGACAGTTTCTACACTGACTTCTGTACAGGATGGTAGGACAGTTTCTACACCGACTTCTGTACCAAGATGGTAGGACAGTCTCTACACTGACTTCTGTACCAAGATGGTAGGACAGTTTCTACACTGACTTCTGTACCAAGATGGTAAGGACAGTTTCTACACTGACTTCTGTACCAAGATGGTAAGGACAGTCTCTACACCTGACTTCTGTACACAAGATGGT
Organism: Cepaea nemoralis; assembly: GCA_014155875.1. NCBI lineage: Eukaryota > Metazoa > Mollusca > Gastropoda > Stylommatophora > Helicidae > Cepaea > Cepaea nemoralis. The sequence continues at coordinate 12,343 of JACEFZ010006662.1, read as the reverse complement.
AGGGCAGTTTCTACACTGACTTCTGTACCAAGATAGTAGGACAGTCCTCAACACTGACTTCTGTACCAAGATGGTAGGACAGTCTCTACACCTGACTTCTGTAACCAAGATAGTAGGGCAGTTTCTACACTGACTTCACCCCAGTAGCCAAGATGGTAGGACAAGTTTTCTACACTGACTTCATCCCAGTACCAAGATGGTAGGACAGTCTCTACACTGACTTCTGTACCAAGATGGTAGGGCAGTCCTCTACACTGAACTTCATCCCAGTACCAAGATGGTAGGACAGTCTCTACACTGACTTCTGTACCAAGATGGTAGGACAGTCTCTACACTGACTTCTGTACCAAGATGGTAGGACAGTCTCTACACTGACTTCTCGTACCAAGATGGTAGGGACAGTCTCTACACTGACACTTCCTGTACCAAGATGGTAGGACAGTCTCTACACTGACTTCTGTACACAGATGGTAGGACAGTCTCTACACATGACTTCTGTACTAAGATGGTAGGAGCAGTTTTCTACACTGACTTCTGTACCAAGATGGTAGGGACAGTTTCTACACTGACTTCTGTACCAAGATGTAGGACAGTTTCTACACTGACTTCTGTACCAAGATGGTAGGACAGTCTCTACACTGACTTCTGTACCAAGATGGTAGGCAGTTTCTACACTGACTTCTGTACAAGATGGTAGGACAGTCTCTACACTGACTTCTGTACCACAAGATGGTAGGGACAGTTTCTACACTGACTTCTGTACCAAGATGGGTAGGACAGTCTCTACACTGACTTCTGTACCAAGATGGTAGGACAGTCTCTACACTGACTTCTGTACCAAGATGGTAGGGCAGTTTCTACACTGACTTCTGTACCAAGATGGTAGGACAGTCTCTACACTGACTTCTGTACCAAGATGGTAGGGCAGTTTCTACACTGACTTCTGTACCAAGATGGTAGGGCAGTTTCTACACTGACTTCTGTACCAAGATGGTAGGACAGTCTCTACACTGACTTCTGTACCAAGATGGTAGGACAGTCCTCTACACTGTGACTTCTGTACCAAGATGGTAGGGCAGTTTCTACACTGACTTCTGTACCAAGATGGTAGGACAGTCTCTCCACTGACTTCTGTACCAAGATGGTTAGGACAGTCTCTACACTGACTTCTGTACCAAGATGGTAGGACAGTCTCTACACTGACTTCTGTACCAAGATGGTAGGGACAGTCTCTACACTGACTTCTGTACCAAGATGGTAGGACAGTTTCTACACTGACTTCTGTACCAAGATGGTAGGGGCAGTCTCTACACTGACTTCTGTACCAAGATGGTAGGACAGTTTCTACACTGACTTCTGTACCAAGATGGTAGGACAGTTTCTACACTGACTTCTGTTACCAAGATGGTAGGACAGTCTCTACACTGACTTCTGTACCAAGATGGTAGGACAGTTTCTACACTGACTTCTGTACCAAGATGGTAGGACAGTTTCTACACATGACTTCTGTACCAAGATGGTAGGACAGTCTCTACACTGACTTCTGTACCAAGATGGTAGGGCAGTTTCTACACTGACTTCTGTACCAAGATAGTAGGACAGTCTCACACTGACTTCTGTACCAAGATGGTAGGACAGTCTCTACACTGACTTCTGTAACCAGATAGTAGGGCAGGTTCTACACTGACTTCACCCCATAGTAACCAAGATGGTAGGACCAGTTTTCTACACTGACTTCATCCCAGTACCAAGATGGTAGGACAGTCTCTACACTGACTTCTCCAGTACCAAGATGGTAGGGCAGTCTCTACACTGACTTCATCCCAGTACCAAGATGGTTGGGCAGTTTCTACACTGACTTCATCCCAGTACCAAATGGTAGGACAGTCTCTACACTGACTTCTGTACCAAGAGGGTAGGGCAGTCTCTACACTGACTTCTGTACCAAGATTGTAGGACAGTCTCTACACTGACTTCTGTACCAAGATTGTAGGACAGTCTCTACACTGACTTCTGTACCAAGATGGTAGGACAGTCTCTCCACTGACTTCTGTACCAAGATGGTAGGACAGTTTCTACACTGACTTCTGTACCAAGATGGTAGGACAGTCTCTACACTGACTTCTGTACCAAGATGGTAGGGCAGTTTCTACACTGACTTCTGTACCAAGATGGTAGGACAGTTTCTACACTGACTTCTGTACCAAGATGGTAGTACAGTCTCTACACTGACTTCTGTACCAAGATGGTAGGGCAGTTTCTACACTGACTTCTGTACCAAGATGGTAGGACAGTCTCTACACTGACTTCTGTACCAAGATGGTAGGAGTCTCTACACTGACTTCTGTACCAAGATGGTAGGACAGTTTCTACACTGACTTCTGTACCAAGATGGTAGGACAGTCTCTACACTGAATTCTGTACCAAGATGGTAGGACAGTCCTCTACACTGACTTCTGTACCAAGATGGTAGGGCAGTTTCTACACTGACTTTCTGTACAAGATGGTAGGACAGTCCCTCTACACTGACTTCTGTACCAAGATGTAGGGCAGATTTCTACACTGACTTCTGTACCAAGATGGTAAGGGCAGTTTATACACTGACTTCTGTACCAAGATGGTAGGACAGTCTCTACACTGACTTCTGTACCAAGATGGTAGGACAGTCTCTACACTGACTTCTGTACATAGATGGTAGGGCAGTTTCTACACCTGACTTCTGTACCAAGATGGTAGGACAGTCTCTCCACGGACTTCTGTACCAAGATGGTAGGACAGTCTCGTACACTGACTTCTGTACCAAGGATGGTAAGGACAGTCTCTACACTGACTTCTGTACCAAGATGGTAGGACAGTCTCTACACTGACTTCTGTACCAAGATGGTAGGACAGTTTTCTACACTGACTTCTGTACCAAGATGGTAGGAGCAGTCTCTACACTGACTTCTGTACCAAGATGGTAGGACAGTTTCTACACTGACTTCTGTACCAAGATGGTAGGACAGTTTCTACACTGACTTCTGTACCAAGATGGTAGGACAGTCTCTACACTGACTTCTGTACCAAGATGGTAGGACAGTTTTCTACACTGACTTCTGTACCAAGATGGTAGGACGTTTCTACACTGACTTCTGTACCAAGATGGTAGGACCAGTCTCTACACTGACTTCTGTACCAAGATTGGTAGGGCAAGTTTCTACACTGACTTCTGTACCAAGATAGTAGGACAGTCTCAACACTGACTTCTGTACCAAGATGGTAGGACAGTCTCTACACTGACTTCTGTACCAAGATAGTAGGGCAGTTTCTACACTGACTTCACCCCAGTACCAAGATGGTAGGACAGTTTCTACACTGACTTCATCCCAGTACCAAGATGGTAGGACAGTCTCTACACTGACTTCTGTACCAAGATGGTAGGGCAGTCTCTACACTGACTTCATCCCAGTACCAAGATGGTAGGACAGTCTCTATACTGACTTCTGTACCAAGATGGTAGGACAGTCTCTACACTGACTTCTGTACCAAGATGGTAGGACAGTCTCTACACTGACTTCTGTACCAAGATGGTAGGGCAGTTTCTACACTCACTTCTGTACCAAGATGGTAGGACAGTCTCTACACTGACTTCTGTACCAAGATGGTAGGACAGTCTCTACACTGACTTCTGTACTAAGATGGTAGGGCAGTTTCTACACTGACTTCTGTACCAAGATGGTAGGACAGTTTCTACACTGACTTCTGTACCAAGATGGTAGGACAGTTTCTACACTGACTTCTGTACCAAGATGGTAGGACAGTCTCTACACTGACTTCTGTACCAAGATGGTAGGGCAGTTTCTACACTGACTTCTGTACCAAGATGGTAGGACAGTCTCTACACTGACTTCTGTACCAAGATGGTAGGACAGTTTCTACACTGACTTCTGTACCAAGATGGTAGGACAGTCTCTACACTGACTTCTGTACCAAGATGGTAGGACAGTCTCTACACTGACTTCTGTACCAAGATGGTAGGGCAGTTTCTACACTGACTTCTGTACCAAGATGGTAGGACAGTCTCTACACTGACTTCTGTACCAAGATGGTAGGGCAGTTTCTACACTGACTTCTGTACCAAGATGGTAGGGCAGTTTCTACACTGACTTCTGTACCAAGATGGTAGGACAGTCTCTACACTGACTTCTGTACCAAGATGGTAGGACAGTCTCTACACTGACTTCTGTACCAAGATGGTAGGGCAGTTTCTACACTGACTTCTGTACCAAGATGGTAGGACAGTCTCTCCACTGACTTCTGTACCAAGATGGTAGGACAGTCTCTACACTGACTTCTGTACCAAGATGGTAGGACAGTCTCTACACTGACTTCTGTACCAAGATGGTAGGGCAGTCTCTACACTGACTTCTGTACCAAGATGGTAGGACAGTTTCTACACTGACTTCTGTACCAAGATGGTAGGGCAGTCTCTACACTGACTTCTGTACCAAGATGGTAGGACAGTTTCTACACTGACTTCTGTACCAAGATGGTAGGACAGTTTCTACACTGACTTCTGTACCAAGATGGTAGGACAGTCTCTACACTGACTTCTGTACCAAGATGGTAGGACAGTTTCTACACTGACTTCTGTACCAAGATGGTAGGACAGTTTCTACACTGACTTCTGTACCAAGATGGTAGGACAGTCTCTACACTGACTTCTGTACCAAGATGGTAGGGCAGTTTCTACACTGACTTCTGTACCAAGATAGTAGGACAGTCTCAACACTGACTTCTGTACCAAGATGGTAGGACAGTCTCTACACTGACTTCTGTACCAAGATAGTAGGGCAGTTTCTACACTGACTTCACCCCAGTACCAAGATGGTAGGACAGTTTCTACACTGACTTCATCCCAGTACCAAGATGGTAGGACAGTCTCTACACTGACTTCATCCCAGTACCAAGATGGTAGGACAGTCTCTACACTGACTTCATCCCAGTACCAAGATGGTTGGGCAGTTTCTACACTGACTTCATCCCAGTACCAAAATGGTAGGACAGTCTCTACACTGACTTCTGTACCAAGAGGGTAGGGCAGTCTCTACACTGACTTCTGTACCAAGATTGTAGGACAGTCTCTACACTGACTTCTGTACCAAGATGGTAGGACAGTCTCTACACTGACTTCTGTACCAAGATGGTAGGACAGTCTCTACACTGACTTCTGTACCAAGATGGTAGGACAGTTTCTACACTGACTTCTGTACCAAGATGGTAGGGCAGTTTCTACACTGACTTCTGTACCAAGATGGCAGGGCAGTTTCTACACTGACTTCATCCCAGTACCAAGATGGTAGGACAGTTTCTACACTGACTTCATTCCAGTACCAAGCTGGTAGGACAGTCTCTACACTGACTTCATCCCAGTACCAAGATGGTAGGACAGTCTCTACACTGACTTCATCCCAGTACCAAGATGGTAGGACAGTCTCTACACTGACTTCAGTACCAAGATGGTAGGACAGTCTCTACACTGACTTCATCCCAGTACCAAGATGGTAGGACAGTCTCTACACTGACTTCAGTACCAAGATGGTAGGACAGTCTCTACACTGACTTCATCCCAGTACCAAGATGGTAGGACAGTCTCTACACTGACTTCATCCCAGTACCAAGATGGTAGGACAGTCTCTACACTGACTTCAGTACCAAGATGGTAGGACAGTCTCTACACTGACTTCATCCCAGTACCAAGATGGTAGGACAGTTTCTACACTGACTTCTGTACCAAGATGGTAGGACAGTCTCTACACTGACTTCATCCCAGTACCAAGATGGTAGGACAGTCTCTACACTGACTTCTGTACCAAGATGGTAGGACAGTCTCTACACTGACTTCATCCCAGTACCAAGATGGTAGGACAGTTTCTACACTGACTTCTGTACCAAGATGGTAGGACAGTCTCTACATTGACTTCATCCCAGTACCAAGATGGTAGGACAGTCTCTACACTGACTTCTGTACCAAGATGGTAGGACAGTCTCTACACTGACTTCATCCCAGTACCAAGATGGTAGGACAGTCTCTACACAGACTTCTGTACCAAGATGGTAGGACAGTCTCTACACTGACTTCATCCCAGTACCAAGATGGTAGGACAGTCTCTACACTGACTTCTGTACCAAGATGGTAGGACAGTCTCTACACTGACTTCATCCCAGTACCAAGATGGTAGGACAGTCTCTACACTGACTTCTGTACCAAGATGGTAGGACAGTCTCTACACTGACTTCATCCCAGTACCAAGATGGTAGGACAGTCTCTACACTGACTTCTGTACCAAGATGGTAGGACAGTCTCTACACTGACTTCATCCCAGTACCAAGATGGTAGGACAGTCTCTACTCTGCCTTCTGTACCAAGATGGTAGGACAGTCTCTACACTGACTTCATCCCAGTACCAAGATGGTAGGACAGTCTCTACACTGACTTCTGTACCAAGATGGTAGGACAGTCTCTACACTGACTTCATCCCAGTACCAAGATGGTAGGACAGTTTCTACACTGACTTCATTCCAGTACCAAGATGGTAGGACAGTCTCTACACTGACTTCATCCCAGTACCAAGATGGTAGGACAGTCTCTACACTGACTTCATCCCAGTACCAAGATGGTATGGTAGGACAGTCTCTACACTGACTTCATCCCAGTACCAAGATGGTAGGACAGTCTCTACACTGACTTCATCCCAGTACCAAGATGGTAGGACAGTTTCTACACTGACTTCATCCCAGTACCAAGATGGTAGGGCAGTCTCTACACTGACTTCATCCCAGTACCAAGATGGTAGGGTAGTCTCTACACTGACTTCATCCCAGTACCAAGATGGTAGGACAGTCTCTACACTGACTTCATCCCAGTACCAAGATGGTAGCCCATTCTCAGCACTAAGGCAACATGAATGTCAGGGCATCAGAGTGAAAACAGTATTCTGATAAATAAACTTGAAGACTTGGTGACATTTGGAACACTTGATGTGAAATGAATTGGAGTAAAACAATGAGATAAATATACTTGGGCGACCTGGCCCCATGGCATAACTGGGGCGAGAACACAGACCTGATCCACGGCTCTGGTGATTGTGTGAGGTGGCGAACCGTGACCGCCCATGCTTGTTAGCATGATGCATGATGATGATGTGATGCTCAATGATGTGATGCTCAATGATGTGATGCTCAGTGATGTGATACTCAATTCTGTGATGCTCAGTGATGTGATGCTCAATGATGTGATGCTCAATGATGTGATGCTCAATGATGTTATGCTCAGTGATGTGATGCTCAGTGATGTTATGCTCAGTGATGTTATGCTCAGTGATGTTATGCTCAGTGATGTTATGCTCAGTGATGTTATGCTCAATGATGTTATGCTCAATGATGTGATGCTCAATGATGTTATGCTCAGTGATGTGATGCTCAATGATGTTATGCTCAGTGATGTGATGCTCAGTGATGTTATGCTCAGTGATGTTATGCTCAATGATGTGATGCTCAGTGATGTGATGCTCAGTGATGTTATGCTCAGTGATGTTATGCTCAGTGATGTTATGCTCAATGATGTTATGCTCAGTGATGTTATGCTCAGTGATGTTATGCTCAGTGATGTTATGCTCAGTGATGTTATGCTCAGTGATGTTATGCTCAGTGATGTTATGCTCAGTGATGTTATGCTCAGTGATGTTATGCTCAGTGATGTTATGCTCAGTGATTTTATGCTCAGTGATGTTATGCTCAATGATGTTATGCTCAATGATGTGATGCTCAATGATGTTATGCTCAGTGATGTGATGCTCAATGATGTTATGCTCAGTGATGTGATGCTCAGTGATGTTATGCTCAGTGATGTTATGCTCAATGATGTGATGCTCAATGATGTGATGCTCAGTGATGTTATGCTCAGTGATGTTATGCTCAGTGATGTTATGCTCAATGATGTTATGCTCAGTGATGTTATGCTCAGTGATGTTATGCTCAATGATGTTATGCTCAGTGATGTTATGCTCAGTGATGTTATGCTCAATGATGTGATGCTCAGTGATGTTATGCTCAGTGATGTTATGCTCAGTGATGTTATGCTCAGTGATGTTATGCTCAGTGATGTTATGCTCAATGATGTGATGCTCAATGATGTTATGCTCAGTGATGTGATGCTCAGTGATGTTATGCTCAGTGATGTGATGCTCAGTGATGTGATGCTCAGTGATGTTATGCTCAGTGATGTGATGCTCAATGATGTGATGCTCAATGATGTGATGCTCAATGATGTTATGCTCAGTGATGTGATGCTCAATGATGTGATGCTCAGTGATGTGATGCTCAGTGATGTGATGCTCAGTGATGTGATGCTCAATGATGTGATGCTCAATGATGTGATGCTCAATGATGTGATGCTCAATGATGTGATGCTCAGTGATGTGATGCTCAATGATGTTATGCTCAGTGATGTTATGCTCAATGATGTGATGCTCAATGATGTGATGCTCAGTGATGTTATGCTCAGTGATGTTATGCTCAATGATGTGATGCTCAATGATGTGATGCTCAGTGATGTGATGCTCAATGATGTTATGCTCAGTGATGTTATGCTCAATGATGTTATGCTCAATGATGTTATGCTCAGTGATGTTATGCTCAATGATGTGATGCTCAGTGATGTGATGCTCAATGATGTTATGCTCAGTGATGTTATGCTCAGTGATGTTATGCTCAGTGATGTTATGCTCAGTGATGTTATGCTCAATGATGTTATGCTCAATGATGTGATGCTCAATGATGTTATGCTCAGTGATGTGATGCTCAATGATGTTATGCTCAGTGATGTGATGCTCAGTGATGTGATGCTCAATGATGTTATGCTCAGTGATGTGATGCTCAATGATGTGATGCTCAGTGATGTGATACTCAATTCTGTGATGCTCAGTGATGTGATGCTCAGTGATGTGATACTCAATTCTGTGATGCTCAGTGATGTGATGCTCATTGATGTGATGCTCAATGATGTGATGCTCAATGATGTGATGCTCAGTGATGTGATGCTCAGTGATGTGATGCTCAGTGATGTGATGCTCAGTGATGTGATGCTCAGTGATGTGATGCGAATGTTGACATGGAGCTTGTAAAAGCTCTGAGACAGCCATCAATACATGCAAGATCTGGCAGATTCCACGACCATCAGCTTAAAACAGGTGTTAGTTTGACAGGAAATCCATCACCAGGAGATGTTACACACATGCCATAGCTTCTGTGTAGCCAGGTCTGGTGGTCACTAAGTCCCTGTTGCTGCAACCATCCCCAGGAGATGTTACACACATGCCATAGCTTCTGTGTAGCCAGGTCTGGTGGTCACTAAGTCCCTGTTGCTGCAACCATCCCCAGGAGATGTTACACACATGCCATAGCATTCTGTGTAGCCAGGTCTGGTGGTCACTGAGTCCCTGTTGTTGCAACCATCCCCAGGAGATGTTACACACATGCCATAGCTATCTGTGTAGCCAGGTCTGGTGGTCACTGAAGTCCCTGTTGCTGCAACCATCCCCAGGAGATGTTAGACACATATGCCATAGCTTCTGTGTAGCCAGGTCTGGTGGTCACTAAGTCCCTGTTGCTGCAACCATCCCCAGGAGATGTTAGACACATATGCCATAGCTTCTGTGTAGCCAGGTCTGGTGGTCACTAAGTCCCTGTTGCTGCAAACCATCCCCAGGAGATGTTACACACATGCCATAGCATTCTGTGTAGCCAGGTCTGGTGGTCACTAAGTCCCTGTTGTTGCAACCATCCCCAGGAGATGTTAGACACATATGCCATAGCATCTGTGTAGCCAGGTCTGGTGGTCACTAAGTCCCTGTTGCTGCAACCATCCCCAGGAGATGTTACACACATGCCATAGCTTCTGTGTAGCCAGGTCTGGTGGTCACTAAGTCCCTGTTGCTGCAACCATCCCCAGGAGATGTTACACACATGCCATAGCTTCTGTGTAGCCAGGTCTGGTGGTCACTGAAGTCCCTGTTGTCTGCAAACCATCCCCAGGAGATGTTACACACATGCCATAGCTTCTGTGTAGCCAGGTCTGGTGGTCACTAAGTCCCTGTTGCTGCAACCATCCCCAGGAGATGTTAGACACATATGCCATAGCATTCTGTGTAGGCCAGGTCTGGTGGTCACTAAGTCCCTGTTGCTGCAACCATCCCCAGGAGATGTTACACACATGCCATAGCATCTGTGTAGCCAGGTCTGGTGGTCACTAAGTCCCTGTTGCTGCAACCATCCCCAGGAGATGTTAGACACATATGCCATAGCATCTGTGTAGCCAGGTCTGGTGGTCACTAAGTCCCTGTTGCTGCAACCATCCCCAGGAGATGTTACACACATGCCATAGCTTCTGTGTAGCCAGGTCTGGTGGTCACTAAGTCCCTGTTGCTGCAACCATCCCCAGGAGATGTTACACATATGCCATAGCTTCTGTGTAGCCAGGTCTGGTGGTCACTGAGTCCCTGTTGTTGCAACCATCCCCAGGAGATGTTACACACATGCCATAGCTTCTGTGTAGCCAGGTCTGGTGGTCACTAAGTCCCTGTTGCTGCAACCATCCCCAGGAGATGTTACACACATGCCATAGCATCTGTGTAGCCAGGTCTGGTGGTCACTAAGTCCCTGTTGCTGCAACCATCCCCAGGAGATGTTACACACATGCCATAGCATCTGTGTAGCCAGGTCTGGTGGTCACTAAGTCCCTGTTGCTGCAACCATCCCCAGGAGATGTTACACACATGCCATAGCTTCTGTGTAGCCAGGTCTGGTGGTCACTAAGTCCCTGTTGCTGCAACCATCCCCAGGAGATGTTACACACATGCCATAGCATCTGTGTAGCCAGGTCTGGTGGTCACTAAGTCCCTGTTGCTGCAACCATCCCCAGGAGATGTTACACACATGCCATAGCTTCTGTGTAGCCAGGTCTGGTGGTCACTAAGTCCCTGTTGCTGCAACCATCCCCAGGAGATGTTACACACATGCCATAGCTTCTGTGTAGCCAGGTCTGGTGGTCACTAAGTCCCTGTTGCTGCAACCATCCCCAGGAGATGTTAGACACATTCCCATAGCATCTGTGTAGCCAGGTCTGGTGGTCACTAAGTCCCTGTTGCTGCAACCATCCCCAGGAGATGTTAGACACATATGCCATAGCATCTGTGTAGCCAGGTCTGGTGGTCACTAAGTCCCTGTTGCTGCAACCATCCCCAGGAGATGTTAGACACATATGCCATAGCATCTGTGTAGCCAGGTCTGGTGGTCACTAAGTCCCTGTTGCTGCAACCATCCCCAGGAGATGTTACACACATGCCATAGCATCTGTGTAGCCAGGTCTGGTGGTCACTAAGTCCCTGTTGCTGCAACCATCCCCAGGAGATGTTAGACACATGCCATAGCATCTGTGTAGCCAGGTCTGGTGGTCACTAAGTCCCTGTTGCTGCAACCATCCCCAGGAGATGTTAGACATATGCCATAGCATCTGTGTAGCCAGGTCTGGTGGTCACTAAGTCCCTGTTGCTGCAACCATCCCCAGGAGATGTTAGACACATATGCCATAGCATCTGTGTAGCCAGGTCTGGTGTCACTAAGTCCCTGTTGCTGCAACCATCCCCAGGAGATGTTAGACACTATGCCATAGCATCTGTGTAGCCAGGTCTGGTGGTCACTAAGTCCCTGTTGCTGCAACCATCCCCAGGAGATGTTAGACACATATGCCATAGCATCTGTGTAGCCAGGTCTGGTGGTCACTAAGTCCCTGTTGCTGCAACCATCCCCAGGAGATGTTAGACACATATGCCATAGCATCTGTGTAGCCAGGTCTGGTGGTCACTAAGTCCCTGTTGTTGCAACCATCCCCAGGAGATGTTACACACATGCCATAGCATCTGTGTAGCCAGGTCTGGTGGTCACTAAGTCCCTGTTGCTGCAACCATCCCCAGGAGATGTTACACACATGCCATAGCATCTGTGTAGCCAGGTCTGGTGGTCACTAAGTCCCTGTTGCTGCAACCATCCCCAGGAGATGTTACACACATGCCATAGCTTCTGTGTAGCCAGGTCTGGTGGTCACTAAGTCCCTGTTGTTGCAACCATCCCCAGGGACGTGCCCGGCTATGGCCTGTACCTGCTGTGTTATGAGGCCCTACACAAGCTCATCTTCCACCATGGCCTGACGGACAGTAATGGTGTCATTGCTGCCATCGTGGCCGGGGGACTAGCTGGCTGTGTCTCCTGGGTCTCTATCATGCCATGATCTGGTGACTGTTTGTGA
>JACEFZ010006661.1:212500-375799 GCA_014155875.1 Cepaea nemoralis | reverse complement strand
CAAATTTGGGTTTTTTGGGCACATCAATAGTCTGCGGCAACTTGACGAAAAGTGACCCCGGGTTTTTTTGGGGGAAACATATTCGGTGACATTGCCGGTAATGTCACGTAGAAGCTCATACTTTAGGTAGGTAGCTTTAACCCCAAAATTTTCATTAGCGAATCACAGCTTGCCTCAGATGCTTCAGCGCTGCCGCGACCTCAGATTGAATAGTAAATACGCCGATAACGGTGTATATAACGACCATCTGACAGAAGCAGACAATCTCTGTTCGCGGCACCCTTTAAAACCAAAAAACGACCAGAACGATGTTCGTTCGCGGGGTGGGTTATTTTGTGGCGCAGTACAGTAGTTTCCGCAATGTCTTCGTTCCGTTAGCCTCGGTATCTAGTTAGGTGTGAGATCCAGCTGTTGAATGACGAATTATCCCCCAAAACCATTTCACTAAATACTCTTTACCACCACCCTCTCCTTCGTCTTTCTTGTAAGACGGCTTCAACCCAAATATACTTGTTTATCTCCAACTGGTTGGATCTCTTCTCGATAGAATGATCCTCGTATCTTCGCCCGAATCGTTTTTTTAGCAATATGTCACCGGACTGGTCTGGTTTATACGACTGACGGAAAACAATTCTTCTTTCCACGACGGCACATCTCCCTTTTTAAAAGGTTGTTTGGGTTGAGCCAGGCTGACTCGGTACCCTTCTGAAAAAATGTACTTTTTTGGTCCTCGGGCTTTTGGTACAAGTTATGCCACACCTCTTCTTGATTAGTATAGTTGACTTGTCGGGGGCGGGGGGCGGGGGCATGCGAATACTTCTGTGATATGAACCGTTGTATTTTGCGGATCAGTTTATCAATGACGTCGACGTAGCGCAGTGTATTAGTCTTGGTGAAATACTGCCACATTTTTTTCTTTAAGCGTCCGGTTGAATCTTTCCCTATATAGGCCTTTAACGTCTTCATTCTTGGTGTTAAAGAAATGCACACCTCGGTCTTTTAGAAATTTTAGGAAGGTCTGGTTGACAAATTCCGACCCTTTGTCGGTCTGAAAGTTTACCGGTTGTCTATCACAAAGGATTTTACTCACATCCTCCACCAGCGCTTTCCCCGTTTTTTTTTTTTTCTGGATCGGGATGGCCCATGCATATTTACTAAACACATCGATGCAGGTCACTAGATACGACAACCCATCGTTGTATCTTTGTAATAGGCGCATATCTATCAAGTCGGCTTGAAACTGTTGATTTATACCACCGGTTATGGTCTGACGTCTCTGAAACCGCCGACGGATCGGTTTATGCAAAGTATACGTGTCCTGATGGCGTAACAATTTCTCTATTTGCTTAGCGTTCAGTTTAGTATTACTTTTTAAGGCGGCTGCCCCGCCATAGGCCCCCGGCTGCTGGGGATCATAGTAATACTTTCTTATTTGCGCAGCCATTTTTCCCACTTGGGCGTAGTTAACTTACTCGGCTTCTTCTTTCGTCTGAGCTTATACGCTGGAGTGGTCTCAACTACTTGACTCTTGGGTGTTATTGGCTTATGGGCAGTTATTTGACTCTTGGGTTCGCTTACTTGAATATGCTGACTAGGTGTCTCAGTTGTATGACTGGTTGTCTCGGGTGCCGGTAGAGGGCTGACTTCGGGATTTTGTTCTTTGATATCCACTAGGCCTAAAGGCTTGTGTCTGTACTGATCTAATCGATTCAGCTATCGCTGCAATGTTTGTAGGTATACTCGGGCTTTTTCACGAGGTGGCAGATCTTCACTCTCCAGGACTTGGCGCATTTGTTGGTCCAAGTCACGCAGGCTATCGTTTAGTGTGTCGGGTGGTGTATAGGGTCTTTCTAGCAGCCGAGGGTCGATCAGAGCATTTTCTTGGCCATTACAAACCCACGATGCCCTTCAACACATTTAACATTGGGCCGAGTAAGGCACCTATGAAACCACTTTGTTGTAGGATCTGTTTCCTTTTCTTGAGCGACAGTTTCTTACCCGTGAGTGCTCTCAGACTGGTTTTGTGCTGCTGCAGCCGGCGCTTTTGACTCGGTGTCAGGGGAACATTCCTTTTTAAGACATTGTGACAGCATTCACATATTGATTGGACAAGATCCGGGGAAGCCGTTTTAATTACGGCTTTTACGGCGGCTGGTTTTGCCTCACCCAGAAACCGCAGCATGGCCCCGTGCCGTTTCACTCGGTTGGACATATTACTTGGGGTACGTAGACAACTTGGTGCTGGTCAGGAAATATACGACTGCGTAAACGGAGCTGCTCCGGTGTTTCCTGTCGAAGGTCGAATAACAAATACCCCTGTGGCGTCGATGTCGCGTCTTTAAAACTATCTTGGACATATGACACGGGGCCTGGGTACATTTGTTTGGCCAGGTTGGCAATTTGCGATCCGTCTCGAGGATTTTTAAACACCACTAGGTAATGCGAATTCAGACTGATAGTTCTTTGTTCTTTGTTCTTACCAAAAAGGTGTTGGACAATACACATGACACTGAGGTTACGGTGATGACTACCCTTAGTAAATAGTTTCGTCACTCTATCATCTGTCTCGGACATTAGGTCATCTATAACCACTAACCACCGTCTATCCCCAGTCCAGTTTTCCACGTCGGACAGTCCCTCGTTAAATTGGACACCCTTCATAGTCACGTACATGGGTTGCCACTCCCCGTAGCACCATATAACCTCCTCTGGAATCGGGTCGACCATGTCTGGGAGATGGGTCAGAAACTGATGTACAAATACGGATTTACCACAGGCTGTTGGTCCCGCAATTATCGAGGTAAAAGGATGTTTCCATCTAGGATCCATGACTACGAATGACCACCTACCTACCTATGCGCTGTATTTTATGGGGTTCGAACCTGCCCCCGCGCGACCGCCGCCCGCACCCGGCGACCGCCCGCGACCGCGCCCGGTCACTGCCTCCGCGCGCGCCTTTGGTTGTTGATTATTTATTTTATTTTTACAATTAGTTAAAATATTATACACAAACTCAGTTATCTGCCCTTAGAACACATGTATTTTCTTAGAATTATCGCCCTTACATATGACCTAAAGACCTACCCTACCCATCCCTACTCAACCCAACCCAGCTCAGAGACCGAGCTGGATTGGGGTCAATCCAGCAAGGTCAATCCAGAAAATATACTTAGTTACCCGCTTTCCTACTACTCATATTCAAGTATAATTAAAGAGATAGTAAAACAGAGATTACGAACATGAGACTTAATAAATATATTCAACAAACAGTTTACCTGACTCACACTCCCCCAACCCCAGGTCTCGTAATCAATAGATGACGCCGGTATAAGGATAGTTCCTGTAAAAAATAACACACACCATCTCACGTACGCGTGTGATTGTTCTTGGAGAAATATGGATGTCTGTGTTTCTGAACACTCTGACTTTGGTAGTCTACCTAAGACCGTTCACATTTGTAGAGATCCCGTTTCTATTTCATTATGACATACAGCAAATATGGTTCTAGGCCATAGTTTCCTGACTAAAGTCCACTTGTCCCTCTTCTTCTTCTTTTTGTTCTTGTTCTTATTCTTATTCTTCATATATTATATATGTAAGCTACATAATCTGAAAAATCTAACCAGGCCAAGGAGTTAAACGACTTTCTCCGTAATCCAGTTTATCCACGTAGGGTAACGTAGCCCGCGAGAATTGGTAGCGGTTCTCGCCGCGTTGGTGCCTTGCGGGATATGTGAGCCGGCCGCTCAGAAAGCAATGACAAACTACTGAGCGTAATGTTGCCAAGAAATCAACAACAGCGGTAAAATGCTGGTGTTGATAGCGATGCCCTGTAAAGGATATGCGAAAAAAACAACCCCAGATAATTACACTTATGTAATTATTTCGGTAACTAATACAAACATATCACGGATTGGTTGTGTAACTATACCTTTCTCAGTCAGATAAAACTTAGACATCAATTAACAGCTATTAACACATTAAAATTAAAGAGGTGTGAAGCTCAGCTGTAATGCTAAATAATGAATTATAGAGACATGAATATATAGTATGTACTGCGTGTTTTCGCTGTCGACAAACAAGAACAACATAATAAATAAAAGTATTTTAAATTCAAGTGCAACATACAAAAGCCTGTTCACAGACCCCCAACAATGTTGAGGCAGCTGAACCTGATAGATTACAACTTTGAAGACAAAAATTCGAATGTCCTTGCTTCTACAATTTAAGGCGAAGTTAGAGAATATAAGTAAAGTAAGTAATGGGCCGTGTTCACGGCTCGGGACGTGTTGGCTGTAATGTGCTGTCTGTCCCATATTTATAGTCAAATCGGCACTCGTTGGGTAATGTGGTCAAATATGCAACGACCGCATTTATGTCCCAGAGGGTTCCAAATGTTGCTGTATGTAGCCGGGGCCCAGTGCTGGGGTGAGCGCCCAACATTGCTTAAATACCCCAATGGCTCGTGAATACATAACCTCTGCAGCAAAAGTCCATCTCCTGGCCTTCACGTGGCGGAACTGTTTCTACTAACAGGAGAAGTTGCGACGGCGAGTTTCTGGCGCCGAAAAATAACCAGTATGCTCTAGATGTGGATGCACGTACATGCATGCGCAAACACGTGTGTGCGCGCGTAAACATCTAAACTCGAGTGAGACCACAGTCTGCTCTAGCAAAGGAAAAGTGCTGAAGACGGAGGCAACCAGCCAGGAGGCGCACCACAGAAATCAGGATGCTACGCAATTACGCAAAATGGAATATGTCTACTACTGCTAAATGTTATGGTGCCCGCCCTGCTTTGGACCCCCAGGCAGGTGCAGTGCCGGGCCCTATGTCTCGAAAGAGTCCATCCCCAACTACTGGAGGTCCTTCTCAGATGTCCTGTGGAGCCACGGGACATGAGAATAGAACGGCTGGCCATACTAAACAAAGACATAAAATAATGCACTGGAATGCGGAGGGAGTCAGCAAAAAAAAAAAAAAAAAAAGAATTGGAAAACAACCTGGACCAAGAAAAAGTAAGAGTATGTTGCTTGCAAGAAACTCACCTCAACGAAAATATAGCCTTCAAGATGAGAGGCTTCCAGTGTTACCGATCTGACCGAAAGGACAGGCGAAAAGGTGGGATACTGACCCTTGTAAAAAATAACATCACTGCTTCCCAAATCGAAGTTTACATGGAAGGGGCTGAGTATCAGACACTTAAACTTAAGACAGGCAATACAGACCTACATCTGATCAATTACTACTGTCCAAGTGATCGCCCTCAGGCACTAGACATACTACCATTAACAGAAAAAATGATTGTGTGTAGCGATTTCAACAGCCACTCGCAGAGTTGGGGCTATGATCACATGGACCAGAGAGGAGAGAAACTGGAAGACTGACAGGATGAGAATAGATTCATCTTGATTAACAAGCCGTCTGACCCACATACTTTTTACCTGAGATCATGGCACACTACAACTACACCTGACCTGGCTTTTCATTCACCAGACCTGGAGTGGAGCATTACACGAATTGATGGGAAACAACTTGGTGGCAGTGACCATCGGCCAATCTTTCTAACTGTAGAAAATGAGCTTGTAAGTGAAAGCAGCACCCTCTCGAGCTGGAACTACAAGAAAGCAGACTGGGCAATGTACAAGAATCGCACCAGCACACTGGTTAGAAACCTGAACACTGAGAAAGACATAAATAAAGTAGTTGAAAATTTTGGGAAATGTATACTACAGGCAGCGCGAGAAACAGTACCAAGAGGAGCCCGTAAACAATATAAACCCTACTGGAGTAGTGAACTGGAACAGTTGCATAATGATGTGGAAGTGTGTAAAGCGCAAGCAGAGGCCACACCCAGCCAAGAGCACCACAGTAAATTCCAGCATGCAAAAGCCAAATTTCAAAGGGCCAAGCTGCAGGCTAGACGGAAAAGCTGGCAGGAGAAAACGGAGTCTCTGAACTTTGAAAGAGACACATGGAAATTGTGGAAGCTAATAAAACAGCTTAACGATGAGGGCACAGGGAGAAACTCAAAAATTGCACTACATAAAGATGGAAACATCTTAACAAGAAAGCAAGCAGCTGACCATTTTGCGGACTCATTCGCACAAGATAACAATATCAAAATTAGTCCAGAGAAACAACAAGAGATTCGAGATAAACGGCCACATACAGGACAGAAGGAAATAGTACACGAGGTTCTGGAGGCACCCATCACAATCAGCGAACTGGAGCTAGCCATATCAAAACTGAAAATGAGAAAGTCACCAGGAGCTGATGGTATCTCCAATGAAATGATCAGGAACCTAGGAACAGAGGCCAAAGCAAAGCTGTTGCAGATCTTCAATAACAGTTGAACCTTAGGCAGTGTTCCACAAGCCTGGAGAGAGCAATCATGATACCCCTCCTAAAATCAGGGAAAGATAGTTCCATTGCCTCTAGCTACAGACCAATTAGCCTCACCAGCTGTCTCTGCAAAACACTGGAGCGCATCATCAATCACAGACTGCAGTGGTACATTGAAAGTAAAAACATCCTTGTGCCACAGCAGGCTGGCTTTAGGCAGTGCTACTCTACGGAAGATCAGACAACCTACCTCTCTCAAGAAATTGAGGATGCATTCCAAGAGAAGAAGCTGGTGCTTGCGGCATGGATAGATCTGAAGAAAGCCTTTGACAAAGTCTGGAAAGAAGGTCTGATGAAGAAACTGAGAAACTGTAAAGTCAATGGAAGAATGTACAAATGGGTGAAAGCATACTTGCACAACAGATAGACGAGTACAGATAGACGGATTCAAGAGCAAGAAAGTACTACTGCGTCACGGTGATCCCCAGGGCGGAGTCTTGTCCTCCACACTTTTTCTAATCTTCATTAATGATCTCGTTGCTAATCTACCGCATGGAATTAAAGCGGCAATGTACGCCGATGACCTGGTTCTATGGAAGCACAAATGAACATGCATCAGTGGCCACCAGATTGCTACAAAGAGCTGTAGATAAATTTGTTGCATGGACAAATAGATGGTGTGTCAGCATAAACACTGACAAGTGCAGTACCACCCTATTTACCCTCTCTCCAAAACAAAAGGCAGGGATGATCCAGATAAATGGAACACCCCTAAGAGAAGATAAAGAACCAACATACCTTGGAAGTAACATTTGATGGCAGGCTGACATGGAGAAATCACATCAACAAAGCAGTAGCAAAAGCAAGAAGGAAAATAGCTATCCTGAGAAAGCTAAGTTGAACCACATGGGTAGCCAGTGGGAAAATACTTAGCAAAGTTTATCAACAGAGCATACGACCACAACTGGAAAACGGGTCAACTGCGTGGTGTTCGGCATCAAAAACCACACTACAAGAGCTGGACAAGGTGCAACATCAAGCACTTAGAGTCACCACAGGAGGGATGAGATCAACCCCTATAGTGGAAATGGAGAAGATGGGGAGGACACAAGCACTGAGAGAGCGCAGTGATACGAAAACGCTAATACAAGCAGAAAAGTTCCTCAGCTTGCTAGGCCACCCTATGAAGAACAGATTTGAAAACCTAGCTATGGGGCGGTTGAAAAGAAGTAGTTTTATCCACCAGGTCAAACGACTCTACAGAGAAACCACCGATATGCCCACAGTTGGTATCCCCATAACAACTATTCCAGAGCGAACTCCATGGAAAGATGAACATAGACTATCATTACAAATCCAGACAAAAATGAGAGGAATATTTAACAAGGAAGAACAGAACAGTGTACAGCGCAGAACAGCCACTCTCAGCTTCCTTGATGAAGAATACCCACAGGACCTCTGGATCCGAGTCTACAGATGGGTCAGCACAAAATGCTGTTCAAAATGGAGGAGCGGGAGTGTACATAGAATACCCAAATAATACTAGGGACATAGACAGAGTACCGACAGGAAAGTACTGCCATAACTATGATGCTGAAATTGAGGCAATCAAGATAGCAACAGAGAAATTACTAAATACCAGCAATGGTACACAACCTGTGGTGCTATTGACAGATGCAAAATCAGTACTCGAGGCGCTCCTGTCTGGGAAATTGCCAGTACTAAGGACACTACTTTCTGAACTTAGCAGTCAGCATAAGGTCACCATACAGTGGATACCATCCCACTGTGGAGTACCCGGAAACGACAGAGCTGATCAATTGGCTAAGGAAGGAGCCAAAGAAGAACAGCCTGATGTGCCCGTTACATACCACCAAAAGAAAAGAATGATCAAATCAGTCAGAAAGCCACCAAAACCTGCTCAAGATGACTACCACATTATGGACAGACCAGAACAAGTCATTATTCTGCGCCTCAGAACAGGACACAATATATTACGCAACCACATGTATACAAAATTCAAGATTGGATAAACAGCCATGTGCACATGTGGATTGGCGTCGCAGACAGCAGGGCACATACTCCAATACTGTCCAAAATATAACATATCTAGGCAAACCTTCTGGCCTAGAGAGACGACAGTGGAAGATAAACTCTATGGACCGCTGTGTGAACTGAAAAAGACAGTTAAATTCATACAAGAGATAACATTGCAGATATAGACATATTTCAAGCGAATGAAAGAAGAAGAATGTCCCAGAGAATTGCCTGCCACCCATTTTAGGCTGGGCCGACCTACAAACCCAGTTCAGTATTGAACACATACCCACTTAGAAGGAGACTGGAAAATATGCCCTCATTGCAAGCAAGGGGCTATCCTGTGCCCTTTTGCGGCTAACGGGTCTGTGGTTATGACAAAACTAAAAGACAATTTTATCAGATAATGTGATGCCTTTACCGTGAACACATAAAATTAGGCGATTTAAATTAGTTGTCTGTATATAGAAGAGGACGGAGCAAACATTGCGAGTCTATAAGACTACCATACACTCACTCTTTGTTTTCTTCTTCTGTCCTGTAACCCCGATTGTGGCATAGGCCATCAAACAAACCTCACCAAGCCAGCCTATCTGTTGTTATCTCCAGAAACTCTCTTCCTGTCCTCTCAATATTATTCATCTCTGTCTGTAATTCTCTTCTACGTGTGGTTTTATGTCTCCCTTTATTTCGTTTGCTTTGCTCCAGACAAGAGAGAGTCTAGTTATATTGTCCTACGATTTTCTCAGATTGTGTCCTATCTTGTAGGCTCCAGACAAGAGAGAGTCTAGTTATATTGTCCACGATGTTCTCAGTTTGTGTCCTATCTTGTAGGCTCCAGACAAGAGAGAGTCTAGTTATATTGTCCTACGATTTTCTCAACTTGTGTCCTATCTTGTAGGCTCCAGACAAGAGAGAGTCTAGTTATATTGTCCACGATGTTCTCAGTTTGTGTCCTATCTTGTAGGCTCCAGACAAGAGAGAGTCTAGTTATATTGTCCTACGATTTTCTCAGCTTGTGTCCTATCTTGTAGGCTCCAGACAAGAGAGAGTCTAGTTATATTGTCCTACGATTTTCTCAGTGTGTGTCCTATCCAGCGTCTGCGCCTCTACTTCACCTCTTGGATCACTGGGATGTGTTTAGTTCTCTCAATGAGCTCTGCAGTGCTGATTGGATGATCATATAATGTTATTCCAACATTTATGTACAGGCACCAGTAACTGCATGTTTTCAGTTTATTGCGGAATCGTTTACTCAGTATAACGTCAGCCAATCTGAGTGCCTCAAGAATCGCGCAAGATTTACCAGAACTAACTTATGATATGAGTTCATGAATCAAATCCTTTGTACTCAGGACCCAAGCCTAACAACCAGTTCACGCCGGTGGCTCCTAGTAGCTGTCAGCATGCGACAGTGGCAACCCCCGGGCAACAGCTGTGAGAGGCTGGCTAAACCAGGCGCGGGTAGCCGATTTGGTGTCAAACCAAGAGGTAAACTAGGGTATGCCTACCCAGCATGTGGAGACAGGATCCGGCAGACTGTGCGGAAGAAATCATTCCTGATTCAACGGGGAAGACGGCGTTTACCTGCAAAGCGTTGTGGAACGTAATGAGCACGGCAAGGCACGTAGAACGCCCTGGTCATCCACTGCACCTGTATTCGTCTCCAGTCGTCTTGACGTGTCCTGCCACTGGATTCAGATGGACTCAGGCGAGAGAGTGAGGTCAACGAATTGCGCAACTCTTCCTCATTTTAACCCAATTCATCACGCAAGTCATTCTTCATCCAACACTGTTTATCAGCGACACGCTATGAAATTAAACCACTTCCACACAGTCTGCCTTAGCAAGTTACTGAAGATTAAATGGCAAGACAAGATCCCAGACACTGAAGTCCTAGAAAGAGCATCCATGCCCAGTATCCACACTCTACTAATGAAGAATGAGATTCGCTGGGCTGGTCACTTGACTCGCATGCAAGATCACAGGCTCCCTAAACGAATTTTTTACGGCGAGTTGAGTGGTGGTAAACGCTCCCAAGGCAATATTTTCAAACTCTGCACTGTCATTAAATATACACGCTGTTTCTTGTTGCAGCCACGATCTGTCTCATGTCACAACAGATGACAATCTAATTATCTTTATGTCACAACATATGACAATATAATTATCTTCATGTCACAACAAATGACAATATAATTATCTTCATGTCACAACAAATGACAATATAATTATCTTTATGTCACCACAAATGACAACATAATTATCGTTATGCCACAACAAATGACAACATAATTATCTTCATGTCATAACAATTGACAATATAATTATCTTCATGTCACACTTAGGGAATTAGATATAATCGGCTGGGTCTAAGTGGCTCGGGGCTTCAGACGCTTGCGCTCAAACTTCCGGTACTCTAACTGCGGGTTATGGAATACAACTCCTAGACTGGTCAGTCGGACTTCAATTTTGACTTCCTGTTCAGAAAGCAATGGCAAACTACTGAAGGTAAATTTGACTAGAAAATTAACCTGGGGTTGGGGTTGACTGCAACGTCTGCAAAGGACGAGGATCATTTGTGTATGTTACGTCATCATCATCGTCATCATCATCATTATCATCATCAACTTTTACCATCAAGCGTCATGGGGAGGTATATTTGACGTTCCAGCGCTGGATAGTGTCATTTCATGTGTGTGCAATGTCTTTGATGTCGTCAATCCATTTTCTTCTCGGTCGTCTTTCAGATCTTCTGTGATGAGGCGCCAGTGTTGGTAGTTGATGGTGTTGTATTCTAAAGAGATGGCCGAACCATTTTATCGTCTGCCTACTAGAATTCATTGATTCCCGCTATCTGCCTGATAACAACATTTCTTGTTCGGCTTCGGATTTAAGTTGACAGCTCTTCTCAAGCAGCCCATCTCGTAGATGGTGAGCTTGATTGTTGATTTTGCGTACGTGTGATTTGGTTAATGTCCAAATTTGACATTGCTAGCCTAAGGTTGGTATGATATTATGTCACCTCCAGAAAATAACGGCTAAGTTGGTGTCTAAATAAACAAGAATGCTGTATCTTACAAACCGGCAATGTAAATCAGAGAAGAGCCCAGGATTGTCTTGAACCTTCCTGCGTAAGAATCAGCGATAAATCCTCCAAGCAATGGTATTATGTAAGCCACACCTGGGAGAAGAGAGCGAAGAAGAGTGTGTAAAATATTCCATTAATTGTCATCTTGTGTGCTAAATCATACTGACCGTTTGCAAATTTTCTTATTCAGTCTTTTATTGTCAACGTTTTGAATTGTGAATAAAAGTATGTATGTGGTTTCAGAGATGAACTTTGTGAATACCTTGGACTGCCAGAGTAACTAACGAATGCATGAAAGAGGCAAATGAAAGTGGAACGTGATATTTCACTACAATGCAGAGTGGAACTGTGTTCTTTTGTCATGTAATAAGAAGAGAGGTGTTGGAAAATATCGTCACGACTCGAAAGACCAGAGGTAACAGAAGCAGGGGCATATCAAAAGAAATGATGGTAGATGACCTAGGAAGATGGCGCGAGGACTAACTTCAGTAGAGTTGACCCAAAACACCAGTGACCGAGTCTTGTGGAAATACATGAACATCTACGCATGTAACACAGCACATGATGATGATTGCCAATTATTCAAGGTTGATCTAACTGGCCGTGGGTCGAAGTACAAATTTTCCTTCATCTTACTCTGTCGTAAATTGTTAAAGGTTGATCTAACTGGCCGTGAGTCGATGTACACTTGTTCTTTCATCGTACTCTGTCGTAAATTACAGGCGGCAGATTTCATTTCCTGTACAGTCACTATTGCCATCAATGTGTATATTGTCTAACGTGTCCTATGATCTGTGCATGTTATCTCTACTTCTGTGAGTGTTTATCAATACCCGTGACATCGATTCTCACACTCATGGAAGATGTGCAAGTCACGTTTAAAGAAAATATTTTGAATGATTCTTCTACATCTGGTTTGGGACATACACTGGCGACCACGACTCTAAAATCATCTATGCCGTGTGGTATTCTAATGACATTGATGCTGGTCATTATTGATTGCCCAGATGTGTGTGATGCTTTCCACACTTTTCTTTCTCTGTCCCCTTTGCTAATCTTTCCTAGTATTTCCCCAAATGGGATAATTGCTCCATTGCACCACTTCTGGTGTTATTGTCTGTAAATTGCATTTGTCTTTGTCTTGTGGTTTGGTTGAATTTGTTTTATTCTCTGTCAACGATATTCTCAACAAATCCTCACAAACTCCACTACCCGGCTATTTCCTACCATGTCCTTACTCATTACCCAGCATTCACACTTTGGATATTCTTCTTCTTCTTCTTCTTCTTCTTCTTCTTCTTCTGCTTCTTCTTCTTCTTCTTCTTCTTCTTCTTCTTCTTCTTCTTCTTCTTCTTCTTCTTCTTCTTCTTCTTCAGCTTTCCGAGCCATTGAGGTTCTTTGCTGCAAATACAATCCGTCTCCATTCGTCTCTCTGGTGGACCTTCTCTTGCCAGTCGTTGATTCCAAGTGCTTGTAGGTCTGTACTTGTTTTATCTCTCCACCGTCTTCTTGGTCTACCTCGGGGTCTACGGTCATTTATTTCCTGAGTGTAAGCGAGTTTTGTTTCCCTATTATCTTCCATTCTTTCTATATGCCCCAGCCATTGTAGTCTAATAGCCTTCATGATACCAGTGTTGTTCTCAAAGGTTTGTAACAATGCTTCGTCTCCTTTCGTTGTACTCCAGGTTTCAGAGCCATACAGCACAACTGGTCTGATCAGTGTTTTATATATTGTGATTTTGGTGTTACGAGATAGCGCCTTTGATTTTAGTAGATGTTGTAGTGCATAGTATATCTTATTTCCAGAGTTGATTCTAGTTTGTATTTCTTCCCTTATGATGTTGGAGCAGTTGAAGATTGTACCCAGGTATTTGTATGTTTCCGTTCTTTTAATGGTCATATTATCTATTTGTATGTGGCCAGAGTTTTTAGCCATTCCGTCTCTTGAAATTACCATATATTCTGTCTTATCTTGGTTGATAACCAGCCCCATCTGTTGGGCTTTTTCCTTTAAGTGAGTCAATATTTCCAATGTCTTTTGTTCACTTTGCCCTATAATATTTATATCATCTGCGTGTATATTTAGTTGAATATATGGAAAATATGATTTTGCCATGTGGGTAGCCAGAAAACCCCAAACAGGGCAATGGCTGGACTAGAGAAGTAGAAGAGGCATGTGGAACATGCCAGCAATATTACTAGGCGATTTATATTCAAACATACATTTACTTACCCCTGATTCACCGCCATGCCGAACTACACGACACTGACGGTCAGAAGTTCAAAGCAAATACCATGTGGTGAGGAATATGAATTTGGGGAGTAAATAACTCAACAAGGGATAACTGAGACATCCTAAAGCCCAATGCCTGGAATATCTCAGCCCCCTTGCTTGCCTGCTTGCCTTCTTCTTATCTTTTAGCTCGTATATTCTGTGGGGTATACCTCACGACTTCGTGGCGACAATTGATTGCTTTATGCCTAATGATTGATGTGGGATTAGGCTGAATTATTGTTGGCCTTTCCTTAGCTATCCAGGGAAACATCCTGGCTGCCCAGGACTTCCTCACCATGGTGTTAAGGAATGTACCAGTAATTACTGCATATGAGTCATTCCAAGTTTTACAACCATGTACATTTTGTAATGCCTTTTTCAAACAAAGATTTGTCTTCTTGTTTTACTCCAATGGACCATGTGGTCTTAGAATGTGTCCACATCTGGACCCTTGTTCACCTTGTATCACCATGTCATACAATGTATAGCCAAGCTAATAGGAGCTATTGGCCCTTTGCTTTTGATACAGAATAGCAGAGAGGAACTATGTTTTGTTCCTATTCTGCATATGACACATACACAACAGACACACAACAAAAGCACTCAGACACATTGCTATTGCCAAGACACTACGGAGTCTGCAACTGTTTGTTTTATTTAAGGAGCCTCGCTGCTGATACTCCTGAAGCCTAACTGGTCAGGTCACCGAAACTTACAGCCACCAACTAGTGGAGACGGAACCTGGAATCCGGAGGAGCATCGTACACCTGTCGAATGCCAGGGTCGACTCCAAGACATAATCCAAACGAAAGCCAGCACAATATTCCTAAACGAGATCAGATTGTCTCAGGTGACTCTGTGTCTACATGTGTTCTGAGTGTGTCACTGTCTGGATGGTGTGAATGATGATATGCTATCTAGCTAAGCATCAGAAAACTGTTTTATTTTTGTACCTGTAACATAAATGTAACTGTCATAGTTCACCACTTGACCGACAATTTTCATTATCTCTTTTACTATTAAAGAGTATTATTGTTTTATACTTGCACCAACGTACTCCCTCGTGATCATTTGAACGCAAAGCGTGTGCGTGAGTGCGTGAAAGTATTTAAAACAGGGGGCTTCATCAAACGACGAAGGATCACCGACAGATAAACTAGACATTCGTGTTAGGTCTTCCTACATACACGAGTGTTCTTCACCTTCTGCCTTTGTCTACCAAGTGAATCCCAGTCTCTCCTATCGGGACCATCCCTTTAGACATTCTGATAACGAGCCATACTTTCTAGAGACTGTCGGCAAACTCTTGGATAGGGATTTCTGTCTATTTCAATAGAATTACCCAATCGGTCGGTGAAAAGATGTTATGACTGTTCTGAGATAATTGTAACGATTCACTTGTTTAAGAATATTCTCATTTGCCTGTATATTAGATTGTGGTATTTATTTTTTCTTAGAGACGACCATAATCTGTGTCGTCTTACAATTTAATTCTAACCCTAGTTGTTCACAGTATACAATAACAGCATTTACTAAATGTTGCAGATCCTGTTCCTTGTCTGCAATCAATACTTTATCATCGGTACATCTAATATTATTGAAGCTACGTCCCTCAATGGTGATTCCTCTAATATCGTCTAAATTTCTAATACTATATTCACTGTATAAGGAAGATAGATTTGGATACATTACACGTCAATGTCACTCACCTCTCTTAATAGACTGCTACTGACCTACTTAATTACATATTTGATACCCAAACCAAAAGCAAACAAAATCACAGGTAAACATACTGACCAGAGAACACTTGATTGATTGTGGTAGCATCTGTTTGACCAAACTTAAGAGTGCTGGTACAATACAACACCAGGCCACCCAGGATGCTATAGTAAGTCAGCTGCTCACACATTTCTGTCACCAGGATGCACAGTGTCACCAACAAGATCTTCTTGTTGCTGAAGAAGACATAATAAGTTGAATTGTAATTGTCCGCGTCTTTTCTTGTGCCACAAGAGGGCAATCCACATTCTTTGGGTCCATCAGTAGGGGCAATGCTGGAGTATATTGTTACAATGTGTGGTGTCAAAGGCTTTAGCCGTAACGTCCAATCTGTCACTCTCAAAGCTGACCTACTCCATGTTTTTGTTGATTCTCTTAATGCATGTTACAACGGGAAAGTTGGAAAGACGGGGTTAGCGAGACGATAACGATAATGGAATATGCAAGACAGTCAGCTATCATGACATGGGGTAACTATTTGTATCAGATATGATTGGCAGAACACGAGATAGAAGGCTGTGGAGAAACATGACGACAAACGCCACCTACTATGAGAAAATGAGTTCGTTGTCTCTGAAATGCTCAACATGAAACCATTCTTCTGTAATGTTTCTGGTGATGTTGTTGTTGTTTGTTGCTGTTGTAAATAAACTCCGTTTATTGTAGTTGTGCTCTTTTGTACAACTTGTGGAATTTGAGATTGGTAATGGTTTGCTTCATCCAGGTAAGTTAATTGATGATATTCCCCCATGCCACCATCTTACATGGGATGTCATATATAAATGTCCGGTAAAATGACGACAGAGGCGCTGCATTTTTCTTGGAGGGACGTTGTTGTTGTTGTTGTTGTTGTTGTTGTTGTTGTTGTTGTTGTTGTTGTTGTTGTTGTTGTGCGTGTGTGTTTGGGGGGGGGCGATGTGGTGCATTTCAAAACTTTTTTGGGGAATATTTTCATAAGAACTCACGGAAGGTAGGTGGTGGATGGAATTTTGAAGGCTGCCAATAAATAATAGTTGGTTATGGTCTCATGTTTCGCCACGGTTGACAGAGGATCTCTCTAAAGAGACAATGGCTACAATCACCGACCAGTATGTTCACTGCCAGAAAGGAAAGCAATGGCAAACTACCTTCTTTAATGTTCATCACGATTCGTCAAATCACAGAACGTCACAACAGGATAGCACTGTACATTAAAATTAGGAACATGGAATATTCATACTTTAAACGCAGATGGAAGATTGGATAATATCAAATAAGAAATGGGTAGAAGAGAATATTCACATCTTAGGACAAGATGGAAAGGGACAGGGATTAAGATAGGGGAGATTTTAAGATTATATATTCTGGATGAGAGGAAATGCAAAGAGGTGTAGCAATTATGTTGCATATGGAAACATCAAAATCTTTTAAAGGATATTGGGCAGTGTCACACGGAGTTATATTGGTAAAATTAAGAGGCAGGCCTTTTGACATAAACGCAGTTCAAACACATGCCCCAACAGGACAAAGCAGTGAAGATAGTGTAGAGGAATTTTATAATGACAAGGAGAAGGTTTTTTTTTTTTAATGTAAAAATTCAGAAAAAATCGTCATAGTGGGAGACTTTAATGCTAAAGTAGGAAATTAAGGGGATGGATGCACAGTAGGTACACATGAGGAGACAGACTTGTAGAATGGGCAATCTAGCATTAATTGATTGTCAGAAATACCTGGTTTAAGCGACATCCTAGAAGATTATAGACATGGAGGCGTCCTGACAGTAGATGGGGAAACCAGACTGATTATATCTTGATTAACAGAAGGTTTTGAAATACGTTAAAAGTCATACAAACTATTTCCAAATACACAATGTTACAGTGATCACAGATTGATTATAGGCACATTAAAATTAACATTAAAGAAGGTCATATATACTCATCAGGAAACACTAACTTTGATCTGTGTGCATTGAACAATAACACGAAATTATATAGCTTGAGAAAAATTACATGGCAATAGAAAAACAACACAACAGTAAAAAATACCAAATTAATGCACACAAGAATTAAGGAAATTACTAAAAAAAAACACTTATATCAACAGGCTTCCTGAAAGCAAACGATGGAAAAATCATAATTGAGAAGGATCAGATTTTGTATTAAATGGTCAGGTTATGTGTAAGAACTATATAATGATACACGCGAAGAACATTTGGATGTGTCATATAATATGGAAGAAACATCAATACTGAAGATGAAGGTTCAGCATGCTCTTAATCAAAAGAAAACTGGCAAGATCTAGGGTCCAGACAACATAACAACCGAAATGATTAACACCTTAGAAGAGTATGGTAAAAACAAGTTACCAGATTGTTAAACAATATATACATATATATATATATGGTACTGGTGATATTCCCAATGACTTATGTAACTTATGTAAATCACTGTTGATTGCAATTCCCAAAACACCAGGAGCATTGGAATGCGATCACCAACGAACAATCAGCAAAATGAATCATATCATAAAGACTTCACTAAGGATCGCCATGTATAGGCTTAGGTAGAAAATAAAACCAGAATAGGTGAAGAACAGTGTGGGTTTGTAGAAGGCTGAGAACAATAATAGAGCGTTCAATAGAAGTCAAGAAAGACCTTTATCTTTGCTACATTAATTACATGCAAATTTCCAATAGAACAAGATCAAAATGCTGGCAGACCTCCAAATGGATGGTAAAGATCTTAGAGTTACAAAGAACGTCTACTGGAAACAAGCAGCTGCCATAAAAAGTAATAATGAAGTGGGTCAATTATAACCTTCTGGGAGAGGTGTGCGACAGTGATGTGTAATTTCTCCAGATACGTTCTACAATTATAGCGAAAGTAATATGAGAAATTTAGAGGATACAGACAGGTAAATATCTAGATGGTAAAGATCTAGATAATATCTAATATCTAGATATCACTGGACCTGGCAGGACATTGTCATATGCCGATGATGTTTTAGTGTATCGTCAGGGTAAGGATAGAGAGGAGGTTGCTGTGGAACTACAAACCGAACTCAATCGCATAAGTACTTGGTGTGATGAAGCTGGGGCAATGGTGAACCCAACAAAGGCAACAGTGACTTGGTTCTCGTTGAATAATCATATTGTCAACAATCCAACACCAACTGTAATGCTGTGTTCAGAGACGGTGGAAAGAACGCAGGCAATGAATTACCTGGGGATACGGTTTGATCGAAGCCTTGCTTATAATGTGCACATAGACCAGGTGATAACAAAGGCCAAGCGGGGTTTGGCAGCGATGCGGGTGATGGCGGCAGCAAACTGTGAGCAGCGCCATCTATGTCTTCTGTACGAGGGGCTGGTCATGTTCTGTTTTGGAGTATGCAATGGCAATCCTGACTGTCAGCCATAAGCAGATAGAAAGGATGGAAAGGATACAGAATGAAGCTATGCGCATTATTCTTGGATGCACAAGAGATACAGCATGCAGGGCGATGCGCTACCTTCTTGATTTTCCAACCATTGAAGAGAGAATGCAAGTTTGCAGGGCACGCGCCTACCTCAGAATTAACGCAAACACACAACATCCACTGCATAGTGAAATTAGGAAGGTGAAGGGCAGCAGGTTAAAAAGAGGACGGTCGTGGATGGGTCAAGCCGAAGACATTCTTCAACAGGTGTGTTCACTTGAGGACTTAGAACCTGGCGAGGAGTGGGTGCAAGTGCCAACAGACTTCTGCACATCCTTTTCAGTTTGCATCCAACTAGATAGAAAATGCAGACAAGAAAATCCGGCTGCTGTTGAGGCTGAAGTACAAGCGTTGATTTTCGAGAATTCGCTAGACAGTGACGCGGTCATCTACACAGATGGGTCGGTCGTCCGACATGTGAGAAGCTCATGGGCCTTTACAGCTCGGGCCGGAGGGAGAATTGTGAAGGAGGACTCTGGTGCTTTCACTGAAACCACAAGTAGCCTGACCATGGAAGTCATGGCAGTAAGTAAAGCAATAACATGGCTCGAGACACAGACATTCACTAGGGCTTGTTTCCTTAGCGACTCAATGAACATGATCAAGAGGATAGAGGAGGGGTCGATCCGAAGAGAATGGTTGCTGCCTCTGAAGCGGTCTCGGCTGGCAAAGATTAGTTTCATCTTCGTGCCAGGGCATGCGGGAGTACAAGGAAATGAGCGGGCTGACAAGCTCGCAGGTGAGGCTACTGTGGAGGGCGGACGCGCCATGGACCAGGCTGACATTCTGAATGCTCTACGAGAAGTGAGACTTTTGCGAGAACCAAGTGATGACTGTGAATCTACAACAATGGCCAGACTGCGAGAGCAGCAAATTAAAAGAGGGGTGGCCAAACAAGAACACTACGCAGGAAGCCAAAGAAGATTGATAAACCAACACAGAACTGGCGTCGTTAGCCGCTACACGATGCGGGATTTGCTGAGGAGGGGATCCGAGCACTTATGGACTGAATGGTCCGATGTGCAACGAGGATGATCTGTCGACTAACTAACTAACTAACTAAATATCTAGATGGCTTGGCTGAGTGGCATAATCAAGACAAAAACACAGAGCTAATCCACGACTCTGGTGATCGTGACACGAGAAAACATGACCGCACACGATTATCCACATGGTACATAATGTTTATGACTTGCCGTCTGCTTAGACAGTAACGAGCGTGTCTAAATACCTACAGGGATTGCACCTGACGAGCGCTGGGGAAAAACTTATTTTCTAACAGTTGCTTTGTTTAATACTGCCACATTTGTTGATGCACCTTTAAGCCATTTGTATTAAGTTATTGTTGGAACGGTTTAATTTGATCACGACTCGTGTATGTGTGTGTGTGTGTGTGTGTGTCCAAGCGCGCATAATATATATATATATATATATATATATATATATATATATATATATATATATATATATATATATATATATATATATATATATATATATATATATATATATTAATCAACACACATTACATTAATTTTTCCTTACTATGTTTTTGCCGTTTCGTCTTCCGCACCTCTGTCTCGTTCCACAACTCCAGTTTTCCGTTATTAATTGTTGTATTAATCTACTTCTCCTGAGGTCGGGATAAGTATTCTTTTATTTTCTTCATTCTTCATTATTTTGTTTTTCTTGAGTCTGATAAATAGTTCGGTCAAAATATTCGCATGAGAGTGTGTGTCTGTTTGCTTTTCTATTCGTCGATATTCCTAGTTATAATTTATGTTTTCACTTGAACAAGTTCCGGCGTGTGTATTTGCATCCTGTACGTGCACGGGAATGGCCACCTGTATTTACCTTTATTTGCCATATATACCACATTCTCTGCCGTGGTGATGGCTTTGCGGACACAATTCGTATTGCCGCTTACCCGGGGGGGGGGGGGGGGGGGGGGGGGGGGGGGAGGGCGTGGGGGGGGGGGGGGGGGGGGGGGGAGGGGTTTTCGATAACACAACGGTGACCCGCTTTGGCAGCAGCTGTGTCGCTTCTGGCTGTAACGTGTTGGTATGGGAGCCGGTAGTTAGAAAGAATGTACACTAGTGAATGCAAAACTTTCCAGAGATCACAACGACAGTAAATTGCTGTGTTGACTGCAACGTCTTGTAAAGAATACTGCAGCTATCAAAAAAACGAAACATAAACAATACATCTCTGTGGCGAAGCGTTTCGAATACACAACGGTGACCGATTTGGCAGCAGACTGTGTCGCTCTGGTTGTAACGTGTTGGTATGGGAGCCGGTAGTTAAGAAAGCAATGGCAAACTAGTGAATGCAAAACTTGCCAAGAGATCAACAACGACAGTAAATTGCTGGTGTTGACTGCAACGTCTTGTAAAGAATATGCAGCTATAAAAAAAAACGAAACATAAACAATACATCCTCTGTGGCGAAGGGGTTACTGGCGCAATTCTCTATCCCACATACCGCGTTCGAAACACAGCTGCGGGCGAGTTGGAAGCAGGCCGTCTTATGCTGGTATGATGATTGTCTGTCGTTCAGATTGCAATGGAAAGCTACTGAAAGTAAACTTGCCAAGACATCCCAAACAATAAAAACAAATGCTGTGCTTGACTGCGTCGTCATGTAACGGACATACAACTAACGGTTTTATACAGCCAGTATTTGCTGAATAATTTAACGCATCAGAAGACACCATAGCCGGATGTGGAAACAATGTGGCTGTACTTCATCTTCACAAACGGCGAAGGCCACGGGGCAAAGTAATTAGGCAATACATGTTGTCGTGAGGGTGTGTACTGCTTCGTTAGGAATATTTGAGACAGGTTGTTGCTCCATGCAGAATTGACTACATCTGTGTGTGGGAGGGGTGGCGTGGTGTGTGTGTGGGGGGGGGGGGGAGGATGGGTGGGGGGGTCACATCACCTGTTTAACAAAGATCTTACAATTAAATGGCCGTATGTTAAACACGTTCTTTGTAACACTTTAGCAGGGTGTTTGTTACTTCCAAATGTAACAAAAACATAACTTGGTAAGGCTTTCACATACACGAGGTCACGATGTAATGAGGTAGGGTGACATTTCACATAAACCTACAGCTTCGCCGTTGAATTCCCATTCAAACAGATTTGTATTTCTAATTCACCTGGCCTCCAGGTCGACCAAGTCTAAAATAGATAGCAGGAACTGTCATGGGAAGTACAGGCCTCCGGCATTATAATAACAACATCATCAGTCGAGTGTTGATTGGTTGATAAAAACAGGGGCGATAACATCCTATATCCAATACGCCACGTTAAACAGGTAAACAGCTGCTAGCAACATTTTGTTGTTGTTAAGTAGGTTAACTACTTCACACATGTCACGGTACACTTACTATGCATGTGTAATTAAAATGCTGATATTGATCCCTATAATGAAACAGTAAGTACTCTACCTGCTGTCAGGGAGCGGGTCGTACGTGAGTGGAACTCACATCCGCATGATAGTTGTGTAGTGTGCGAAGCACGAGTTTCTATCGAATTCTGGAGAAGGGAATTATCTCCTGGACTGAACATTTCGACGAGGACCTGGTCGCTGTGCTCGCGCGTCGCATGACGAGCGCCCGCGTGAACGAGTCATCTGAGCGTACGGTACTCATACACGTGTCGACTGAGCTCCACCTCCATCGCCGCGACAGATGATATCAGAGCTTAACTGTAGTCGACATTAAATAGTTCAAATGTGTAAGTTAATCAATCTTGTGCTGGTGAAAGATAGAGGATTTGACGTAAGTCACGGTAGTCTGTGAATACTGCAAGTTGATGCTTTTCCTTCTATCCTTGAACTCTGGTCGTGATGAGTCGACCTGAAAGTATAAGAGAGATGAGCTACAAGTAACCAGTAAGAAATGGACAAGGCGTAGAATATAAATGTCACAGGATGTACACCGCAAACAATAAATCTAACAGTCAACAGCGGTAACACAGACAATCATGAAGACAGCTGTCAATCCATCACACAAGAAAGAAAAAGTGTCGCATGCAGGACACACCAGTCAGCAGCGACATTTTCAAACGGGATGACCACAACATTAGTCCCGAGTTAAGATCCTTCAGCTATGGCGAGACAATACATACACGCAAATATATTTCTGTATGCTCGCGGCAAACAGACCCCAGCTCTCTGTAACTGTCTGATACGACCAATAGCGCTGTGTTCTATCTAGTTGTTCATTACAACAGCTGGAGAGCAGTTTGAAACACACACTCAACAGAGGGAAGTTTGTCACGAGTGACATGCAAACTGCTCATGCCGGATTAAGTAGTGCGTATGTTGAAGGAAAATGAGAAGATATTTAACTGTTGAACCACGAATTCTCATTCAAGGGCATTCGTGTAGATGATTAATTCCTTGGGGATTACGTGTATTGTGTGGAAGGACAGATTAAATCATCCCAGCTTAGAGAAAATGATGCTGCACATACTATATGTGTACTGATATGTTTAACTACAATATACCTTTCTATATAAGTGTCTGGGGTGTTAGGGGCGTGTGGCTGATACTCAGCACTCCGACGAAAGGCCAGGCGGTCACATAATCAAATTGCATCTGGTGCCATTTGTAATTAGACTCTTCGCATGATGTTGACGATGAAGAGGAGGGACGCATGGGAATGTCCCAAGTGCTAAGATACGTCGGTTCTTGTCTCAGCTCAACTCCATTATGTTTCAAGGTTTACTGTGAAATTTTCTGGATGAAACATGCACCCCCATAATGATTCAATAACCTTTGTATATAGTACACTGAGCCGGTCTGCGTCGCAAAGGTCTGACGGATGCGATTCGTAAACCCGCTTACCCGCGTTCGAAACAGCTGCGACCGTTTGGCATTAGACCGCGTTGCACTGGGTTTTAACGAGTTGGTATGGGCGCCGGTCGTTCAGAAAGCAATGGCAACTACTGAAGGTAAACTTGTCAAGACATCAACAACAGCAGTAAAATGCCAGTGTTGACAGCGATGTCCTATGAAAAGGATATTTTAAAAACAAAAAGGATATTGAAGCTATCTATGATCGCCAAACAATGCTTGTATTGTATATACGTAACATTCTTTGAAGTACATGTTATTTCCTCAGCGATACTAGTACACCAAAGTACAATATCCCTTTCTCTTCTTTCTTCTCCAACCTCCCTTCTCTGTGTTCTGTTTCTTCTCCATGTCCTTCCCCGCGCTGTGGCTTAGAGGATGGTGAGACGCGCAGTTTCATAAATCCCCTACACACGGGTCGGGGGATCGAATTCAGCTACTGGCGATTTGGAAGCAGACCGCTTTGCGTCGCTTTCAATGGTATGAGGCGTCGGCCATTCAGAAAGTTAATCTTTGAACCAGTTGAGGCCACGGAAACAGTCACACAAATGCGTGTGTTTATTTGTGTGGCCATTCAGAAAGCAATAACAAACACGGAACTAAACTTGCCTAGTAAATTACAAACATCTAATAAATGCTGCTGGCCTGGGGTTAGCGACTTTCTCCGTAATCCCGTATACTCTCGTGAGTAACGTGACGTGCATGAGAGTCGGTGGCGGTTCTCTCCACTTCAGTAACTTACGGGGTATGTGAGCCGGTCGCTCAGAAAGCAATAGCAAACTACTGAGCGTAATCTTGCCAAGAAATCAACAATCAGCTGAAAGATGCTGATGTTGACAGCGATGTCCTGTAAAAAAATAATAAAATAAAATAAATGCTGAGAGGATAGCAACATTCTGTAAAGTACATGCAACTATCTTTTAAAAAACTCTCTCTTCTAATTATTCTTCACAATATCCTCCAGCACTTCTAATGTATCTTTCCCCTATCTCCCCCTCCCCCACCCTTATTTCCCCTTCCCATCCATCTTGTGTTTATTCATACGCCTCAATGCCTCTGTCGTCTGATATTTTAATACAGTTGATGTGTCTTATACCATTATTTGTTGCATTCCTGGTCTGAACAACACATTTCGGGGCATGAACCCGCGAACTTTAGAACGCGAGGCAGGCGGCTTCTCCGTTTCGCTACGATAAAATATCCATATGACGTAATTGGGACAAGAACACAGACCTGCTCCACAACTAGTATTGGTGTATGGCGGGTATTCATGATCGCCCACGCTGAACGATATGGCACACGATGAATGAGGGTGCACTGGAGGTGCTGGCTGCAGAGATGGGGCTACACTGGTTAGAACCATAGGTCTACACGCATGCCAGCATACATCGCGACTTCATGAACATGTGCTTATATTATACGATCCGGATGAATGCGTGGCTGCGCTCAATACAGAAATTCACGGTTATGACTTGCTTTGAGCTCTCGTGCAGTGGCTTGCTAGTGTATGAAGTAAAGAGAAGGCTAACACTTTTGCGCACTTTGTGGCTTTTGCAGATGGTATGCCAATCTACAAGGCGAGCATGGTGGTTAAGTGGCAGCTAAGGATCCCTCTTGGCGCGATATGTTGTGAAGGATATACGGTAACATACAAAATACAAGACCCTTATACAAGCCTTAAGTCAAACTGAGAGCATGGTGCTAAACCCATAGTTTTATAGACCAATCAGAACTCTGCATGTGATGTGGTCAGTACGGTCATTTTGTTTTGATTAGAAACTCTGAAACTTTGACCACCATGTTTGCGGTACCCATGATATACGTTGCTGGCCAAATTTTTGGGCTTGTCTCTATGAGACGGTTGACGTGGTCAATATCACGCTGCCTACCTTTACTTCCCAGTAAATTTCCTGATATAATTTGGGTCGACGTGGTGGGGAGAGGGGGGGGGGGGGTGTCATATGGTCAGTATTGCGCCCCTCCAGTTACCTTCCCAAGATAATCTTGGTATCTGTTTTAGACCAGGTAGATCTCGGAGTCCAGTTCAATTGTTCTTAACAATCCGAAATCTTCCAGCTTACGATATAAGTGGCGGTATGTTCAGTTGTATTAAAGCATAATTGGCATGCACTGATGTGCGCAATTATCGTGCATCCCGCCGTTACAGTCGCAATGAAATAAATTAGCTGCAAGCGAAATTCGCTGATGTTGAGTAGTCTAGAGGTCTACTGTATACCTACCATGGCATCGAACCCATGACCACCACAACAGCAACTACGCTAATGCAGCACCCTAAATTCGGAATCATACCGAGCTGTAACAAGACCATCAAAATAAATATGACAGAAACACATGTTCTATAGATATTAAAAGATTTACCTAGAAAGTTTCTTTCCATTGTTTTGACGATCAGAAATCCCAGATTCGTCATGTGTAGTTAAGTCGTAAAATCCATTTTTTGAATTTTCACTTGTCTCCATTGTAGTCATGAAACTGTTGACGTTATGCCTATTAACGGTATTGAAAAACTATATATATATATGGTTATTGCAAGTAAAAATTGTGTAATCAAAAGCAACATTAAAGTGAGTGGAACCAGTTTGAAATAAGTGAATGTATTTAGTTTTTATTATAACATTACCTCTACCCCGTTCATCCTTAAAGAGAAGTTATATTAGGTTCCATCCCTGGCTCAGATTAATAATCATGTGACTAAGTCAGGCATAAATATCGGAAGCATACCTGCCTTCACCATTCTAAACTTGCTCCGTGAGTCCGTTTACAATCACGTCATGTGTGAGCTGTTTGCCCTCCAGCCAGCGAAACCTCGCTGTGACTGCCTCTGCTACCATCCTTTACACTAGATGTTGTGGTATCATATGCCAGTCTGTCCTGCACTAAACACAGTCCATTAACCTAGGCTATAAACCCCCAGGCGCTTCTTTTGCCTTCTAGCACAGAGCCATCTGAGTAAATGATTACATTGTCTGGGCGTGAAGTATCATAAAACATTTGTTGCAACTGTTGTCCCTGTACTCCCGGTCCGATGCGATAATGACCCTGTATAGGTCTGACATTTACTTGGACATTCTGACCCATTCCTCTCCTCGCCCAATTGTTTGAAGCATGCACATTTCTCTGATGCCCGAGCCATCCATGATATTCCTCTAATCAGCCTGTGGTCCTTAATACTATCCAGGACTTCATGCAGGGTGTGTTCTTTGTTCAAGGCCACTTGGAGACAACTAAGTCTCAAACACCTTGAGCCTGTCCACAATCGTTGGTAAAGCTAGGATGTAACGCATACACACTACCACTGTGTCCCATGTTCATCTAAATTACATAAATAAACACACATAGTATTATTTGGCGCTCACAGAAGGAGAAGAAGGAAAAAAATAAAATCATAAAATTTGAAAGCTATAGTTACCGACCGGGATCGAACCTGTCACCTCCAAATGACGACGGCGCCTCGCTGCAGGAACAAGTGTACTTCGACGCACGACCAACTAGACACTCCAAAAAAAGTGGAATACGGACAGAATTCGTATCAAACCATTGAGACAGCACCATAGCTCTCATAATTTATATTAAACCAGCATAGGTCAAATAACAAACACATAAACACATCGGGGCCGTAATGCTGTTGTCAAGAGTATATGAAGAAACATTTAAAGAAGAGAGATGATTGGTCGGTTCTAATGCTATACACGTAAACACAAGAAATCAATGTGGGGAATCGTTGAGGCCACTAAGACAATTACATAAATAAACACACATAGTATTATTTGGCGCTCCCAGAAGGAGAAGAAGGAAGTAGAGACTAGGAGACGCACAAGACAACATAAAATTTAAAAGCTATAGTTACCGACCGGGATCGAACCTCCAAATGACGACGGCGCCTCGCCACAGGAACAAGTGTACTTCGACGCACGACAAACTAGACACTCCAAAAGAAAAGTGTCTTCATTTGTCATTTCTATCATACACATAAACCTAACAACTGTGGAATACGGACATAATTCGCATCAAACCATTGAGATAGCACCATAGGTCTCATAATTTATATTAAACCAGCATAGGTCAAATAACTAACAGACAAACACACCGGACCGTAATGCTGTTGTCGAGTATATATGAACAAACATTTAAAGAAGAGATATGATTTCCATGTTCATCTCAGGGTCACCCGCACAGATATGATTGTGTCATGCAATTAGTAAGCTGGCTTATCTCTGATAATGACTATGTACAGAAAAATAACAATAAGTTAACGTTTCATACAACAAAAGAAGAATCTTGTTTGTTACAACTACAAGCAATAGCATTAGCTTACCCCTACTTATCGCTTTTTGGTAACTAACCAACTATTACACTCATGCCTATATACAGCTTTAAACAACTAACTAGTATGTCTATATACAGCTTTAAACAACTAACTAGCATGTCTATATACAGCTTTAAACAACTAACTAGCATGTCTATATACAGCTTTAAACAACTAACTAGCATGTCTATATACAGCTTTAAACAACTAACTAGCATGTCGGTACACAACTAACCATCTATCACACGCATGTCTATATAAAGCTTTACACAACTAACTTGTTATCACACGTATGTCTATATAAACCTGTAAACAACTAACTAACATGTCTATACACAACTTACCAGCTATCACAAATACGTCTACATAAAGCTTTACACAACTCTCTAGCATGTCTATATAAAGCTTCAAACAACTAATTGCGATGTCTATACACAACGTAACAGCTACACATATGTCTATATAGAGCTTTACATAACTCACTAACATGTCAATGTAAAGTATTAAACTACTAACAAGCATATCAATATAAAGCCTTAAACAGCTAACTACGATGCCCATAAACAACGCACCAGCCATCAAATGTATGTCTACATAAAGCTTGAAACAACCAACCAGCTGTGGACGTGTATCCATAGAAATCTTTACACAAGCAGATGCACAGCTAGAGTGCGTTCACAAATGTTTGCCTTTATTCACGTTACATTTTTCTTAATAGTATCTGTTGCATTGTTATAAAAATTGTTTGGACTGCCACAGGGAAACACCAGCAAAGTCGCAGCTATTGAGACACCAGGAATTGGTAGAATCTTGACATTTGCAGAGATGTGCTGGTATGCTGACAGGGAAGAGACAGGGACAGTTTGGCTGAAGACTTACAGATGGCAGTAAACAGGGTGGCAGAGTGGTGCAAGGACGTAGGGGCCTCTATAAACCTAGTCAAGGCATCGTTTGTGTGCTACTCCATGGATAACCGGATCGTCAAGGCAGATGTACTATGTATTATATTGAATGGATTTCCTTTTAGTCGAGAGAGTAAATTGAAGTACTTGGGTATCACCTTTGACAGGTGTTTGTCTTTTAAGAATCATGTGGAGGTTTTGGTGGTGAAGGCTGGTAGTTAGGGGACTTAATGATTGAGGGCAATTGCAGCAACCGGGGTTGAGCAGAGAATGTGCTTTACAGGCTCTTTCAGCAGTCAATAATTTCTGTCATTTAAAATGGTATGGGACTGCTGAGAGTATCAAAGACCCAGCTTGAAAGTTTGGAGCGCATACAGAATGCGGCCATGCGGGTGATCCTGGGTGTACAGAAGACACGCCAATTATTTGCATGAGGCATATCCCTGCGCTAACAACAATGGGGGACAGGTATATGGTCCTTCAAGCCAAATGGTGCCTGAGAGTTGCTGCAGATAAGGATCACCCCTGGCATGAAGCCATGGACATGGTCAAGGGTCATAGACTAAGGCCAGGCAGGTCATGGATAGTACAGAAAGAAATATCTAAACGTCAGGTTAATCATGAAAAAAAAGTGGTTTAAAGCACCGGAAGACATGACGGACTGGCACAATGTAATAGTAACACTGGGTCGTGAGTTCAGAGAATGGGCAGCGGACCGCACAGAGTGTGAGGTACAACAAATGATCCAGAGTAACACACGGTGACATGGAGATCTACACCGATGGGTCAGTGGTGAGAAACAGACGCAGTGGTTGAGGTTTTATTGCGAAGGCTAATGGACGATTCTTAAAAAAAGAGAGTCTGGCATATAGACTACGACCTCCAGCATGAGAATGGAAGCGGACGCAGTAACAGCGTTGGATTCATACAAGAGACAACATTGCAGTTATAAGCATATTTCAGGCGAACGAAAGAAGAAGAAGAAGAGGAGACCAATGCAACGCATATTGTATTCATTATAGACTCAAAGAGTAAGCTTAGTAAGGTGGAGAAAGTAATGTTTCGTGTGGAATGGTTATCTTCGCTTCAGATGTAACAGATTCTGAGAATTGTATGAATTGTTTTCCCTGGCCACGCCGGAGTGAAGGGGAATGAATTGGTTGATTGGCTGGCAGGGAATGCATCTCTTGGTGGTAGATTACCTATGGACAAGGGAGAGGTGGTCGTACGCCTGTCGAACCAGGTGAAGAAGGCGGTGAAACAGACTGAGAACCATTTTGTGGCAAGAATGAGATTGCGGGGGATCGGCGGGTATTCTGTGAGTATCTCAAAACAGAGAGGGAAGACCAGGAAAACTTTCAATCAGATTGCGGTGACAACGATTAGTAGTATGACTCTTCGCTGGCTGTTGAACCAGGGGACGGAGCGCGTATGGGAATGTCTTGAATGCAGTGATGTCGGTACTTAGCTCTACTGAACTGTACAATTTTTTCTGCATCTTATATTTACTCTCACTTAAAGAATATGTTTTTTATTTATACGTTACGTCTTTCTTCGTAATCGCGTATATTTTCGTGAGTAACGCAGTTGCACGAGAATCGGCAGCGGATAGCGCCGTTCTGGTAACTTACGAAGGCTTGTTAGCCAGTCGCTCAGAAAGCAATGGCAAACTACTGAGCATAATCTTGCTTAGTACATCAACAGCAGCTGAAAAATGCTGGTGTTGACTGCAACGTCCTGTAAGGAATATGCAACATTAAAAAAAAAAACATCAAGAGGCAACTGAAGAATGGAAAGCAGAGAAATGTCTTTGATGTTTTTGCGAAAACGTATTGAATCCACGCTAACAAGCTTGTTTTACAGTAATACAAGTCAATTTGGTTCACGACGCAAGGCGTATCCATATTCGAGGGTGCAATATGCAATATTAGTAAAGACATACAATTTACAGAGACATGGGGTAAATAAAGTAGAGTTGAAATAGAAATGGACAGGAAAGTAGAAGGAATATATTTTTTAACTTATTTTTCATTTCCTTCTTTATTTCCCAGCTTCTGGTTAATAATGTGTACCCGAGGAGACATGTTACTAAAATGTAATAAGCTTTGTATATGGACTTTGTGAAAGCTTCAAAACAACTGTGTGTTAAATTGCGTATGGGGTGACCACAGATTATACCGCTATTCATTCCTCATGTGTCAATTTTTAAGGATCTGTTTAGCTGTCTGTCTAGTTTGTTCACACGTGCACATGGGTGATAAGATCACTTTGAGTCTTCGTAAATGATTGTCTACTTGCTGTGTCCTTTTCAGAGACAGAACATGATTGTCAACATCTTATATCACATACAGGCACTCTCGCTTCTTCATCCACACCCAAAGAAACATCCGTTGTGTGGATGGTATA
Organism: Cepaea nemoralis; assembly: GCA_014155875.1. NCBI lineage: Eukaryota > Metazoa > Mollusca > Gastropoda > Stylommatophora > Helicidae > Cepaea > Cepaea nemoralis. The sequence goes on along the minus strand of JACEFZ010006661.1, from coordinate 344,318 downwards.
TCATATCTTTTATTTTAGGCGAACCTGAGATATTTACATATCATACCCAGGCGGTGGCCTGAACAAATATGCATATGCCGCCTTCTCTACAATAATCATACACAATCACTCGCTTAAACTCTTCACTCGCAATCTACAACTAGCGCCCTTGCAAACTAAGCACTTGCACTCGGAAATACACAAGTGTCCTCTCATGAAAACTGTCCGGGTCCCGTCTGACGATTTCCAACACGTTGGCTGGCTTTTTCGTCCTAGATCCGTGCTGTCCGTAAAACCCCGTGCGGTCTGTCAAATCCCGTTCTGTCCTATCATACTCGTAGTCCGTCCGTGCTAATCTAGATTGTACTAACGTCTGGTCTGTTCAGGGAGGTATCCGTGAACTAGCGTCCACCACTATCCTCTAGGTTGATCCTACCGGTGTCCTGGTTATGAAACTCCTGTGTCCCCACTTAAGTCATGTCTCTCGTTTATCTACTGTCCTGTAGATGTTCTGTCTTATGACCCTTCTAAGTCCTGACTTGTGTTCTGTCTCTACCCTATCTACTACCCTGTAGATGTCCTTATCTAATGTCCTATATGTCGTTACCTATATTCTGTCCCTTGTCCTTTCTATGTCCTGCACGTACCTCCACAACACCTTGACATACCCTCGTCCCTCCCCCGTATTGTGTCACGAAATCAAACATAGTGGGTGTGACACAATGTCGTAACAGCATATAAAAAATTAGTCGGAACTAATTTGTCAGTGTGGTGTAGGAGTTAATTACTCTGTCTTAGGTAACACTCTGATTCACATGGGTATGACACCAAGTTGATATATTTACCCACTGGTCTATGATCAGTGTAACATACTTGTAATGTTGCTAAGAGTCACTACTCTTCCACATTGCACTACTGGAAGCTGTACCGAACCAAGGCCAGTTCGTCTTACAATTATGGCTAAGTCATAAAATGCGCTACCTCTCAAAACACCGAAAATAGATGTCCCGAGACAATTTGTTCCTGTTATGGAAACAAATCATGAATATATTATTCATGGCTCCCCGTGAAATGTACATCAACATCTTTTACAAGTATGTGTGCTGATCTCTACCTATCTGGCTTCCGCTTGCGGATAAACTCTCAGCTGTGTTCTCATAATTCATGTAAATCTGTTGTGTCCCCTGTGACTGTGTAATCTCCCTTAATTTCAAATTGATGTTTGTACGTTTATCTGTTTGTGTTTTGTTTGTGTGCGTGTTGTATTATTCTTTATGTATGCTTACATTAGAAACATAGGTGTATGTTTATAATTCATGTACTTAAGGCTTTCAAGTGTCACAGGTAGGTTTCTCTACCTCACAAATGACGGCTTATGCTCAATTTCGGAGATGAGTTGCCGAACTGAGACACTGGAAAACATTACCATAGTTGCAATGTAATTGTAAATTAAACACAAATAAAACAATTGCACGCTCATATGTGTTACACAGAAGACGAAGACAAATTTTAAAAAAAAACATGTGTGCAAAAAAGTGCACCGATGTTCATCCATAACATTTTAATGCTGTCATTCCTTCTTTCTTTCACCTGTCGCCCGCTCATTTAAACAATGCAATATTAAAAATGTTTCTCTTATTGAAATAAAATAAGCTCGTTTTAAACATTTAACGAGCTGACTTGCAGTATATTATAGTAGTAATTTATATAGTACAATAATCTATTTGCAGAATAATTTGATTGCTTCCGGCAATGCTTAGGGAAAAAACTATAACTGGCTTTCTGTATTTTGGTCTAATGAGAGTTGTTAACCAAGGAAATATAATTTAGCTAAACTAACTAGCTGTAGTATAAATGTGTTGGCTCCCTTAAAGTAGAATGGTGACACTAAATCTGAAAAGTTTTAAAAGTATTTAATTGTAAATTAATGCAATTTCTAGCCTAATTACGTACTATTACTAGCTTTTGAGAACGTTGTATCATTAGAGACATGTCGATTATTATTCAACTACTTTGTAGGTGTTAATGATTTAAATATTACATTAATTCTAAATGTAGCTAACTAATTTTGAACATTTCTAAGACTATTTTTATTACTTATTATTAACTTTCTATGAATATATTCTAACTACAAAGCAAATTTGTTTGACAGTGCAACTTCAATAAAATTAAGTTGAATTTAGTACATGTTATGTTTACTATAATAACACTAACAATTTATATGTACATTAACTAATCTGTAGTAGCTCCAGGTGACGGTGATGATGTAGCGTCGTCCTTCTGTTGAACTACAAAGTCTGAGGGTCTGATCAGCAAATCTGCTAACGTATTTTTAGTCCCTCGTATGTGTTTTACAGAAAATGAATAGTTCTGGAGTATCAGGGCCCACCGGTAGATCCGGATTGTTCTTTGGAAGCCCTTTTTCAATCACTGTCAACGGGGAATTGTCAGTTTCAACGACGAAATGTGTTCCGGCAAGATATCTGTTTAATTTAATAATACAATACACAATTGCTAGGGCCTCCAATTGAGACAAATCATATCTTTATTCTGTTGGAGTCAGTTTGCGAGTCACGTACACTATTGGATGAAAGATCCCATCGTAGGCCTGTAGGAGTACTCCCGAGATGTTTGGGGTACTCTCGTCTATCCTGAGAGTATACGTTAATTCTGGATTAAGTAACTTAAAGATAGGGATGTTACTGAAATAATGCTTCAGTTGTGACATTGCATTATTTAAAGTAGCATCTTGTACATTGAGTTTTGCATTAGAATTTAACAAATCAGAAAATACACTGGTAATCTGTGCCAAATTCGGAATGAATTTGTTATAATAGTTTACTAATCCCAATAGGCTTCTCACTTGCTTCTTAGTTGTTGGCATCATCATCATCAAGTGCCGTGCCGGCTGGCGTAGGCGTTCATGGCTCTCCATAGATCTCGGTCTTTAGTTTTCTGGATCAACTCTGCTTCTGATATTCCTCCATGCCACCGTCTCAATCAATCCAGCATCATTTCTCTTGGTCTGCCTCTGCCTCTCTTCCCCTCGATCTTTCCAGGTGTTACGATGTTCTCCAATGCCTCTCTTCTCATCACGTGACCGAAGAAAGATGTTTGTCTCTGTCTTATTGTTGTATATAATGTTCTAGTTTTATTAGCCTGTTTCAGGCAGTCGTCGTTAGTTACTCTGGCAGTCCAAGGAAATTCGCAACATTCGTCTCAGGAACCACAATCTCTGTTGCTTCTAATTTCTTCTTAATTTGTTCATTTACATTCCAAGATTCACTGCCATACAGCAAAAGTGGTTCTACATAGCATTTAAGCACTCTTTTTCTTACATTCAGTGATAGCGACTTATTGCATAAGATACTCTTCATGTTCTGAAATGCGGCTTTTGCCTGCCCTATTCTGCTCCTAATCTCTGTTGTACATCTTCCATCTGATGTTATAAATGCCCCTAGGTATCTAAAATTATCCAGTGGTTAAGGATTTTCCCTTCTATTTCTATGTCACATTTTGGTGTCACCATTTTCTTTGATATTTACTGTTTTCTTGATATTCAAGGAGAGTCCTTTCCTTGCACTCTCTGTTACTACAACATCTAATAATTGTTGTAGGTCTGTTGAATTGTCCGCCACCAATACTGTGTCAACTGCATAGCATATATTATTTATATTATAACCTCCAACTAGTATTCCTGGCATCTCTTTGATGTCTCTCATTATTACTTCGCTATACAGGGAGAAAAGATCTGGTGACAAGACACACCCTTGTCGTACTCCTAGCTTTATGTGTTCGTAACTACCCTCTTTATTTCCCATTTTAATTGCTGCTACTTGGTTACAGTAAACATTCTTTATTATTCTTAAATCTTTTCCATCAATGTTGATATCTTCCAACATTTTAATCAGTTCATCATGTTTTACTTTATCAAATGCCTTAGTATAATCTATGAAGCATAAATATATGTCCCTCTGTTTCTTTTGGTTTTTCTCATTATGATTCTGAGTAGAAGCTTAGTGATATGGTTTATAAGGTTAATTGTACGAAAATCTTCACAATCAATTGCTACTGGTCTTTTTGGTATAGCTATTAATACAGATCTCAGCATATCACTGGGTAAATATCCACTGCTGTAAATATCATTCAACATTTTGGTTAATATATCTACTCCAAATTATCCCAATACTTCTAATTCTTCTATTGTGATTTCATCTGGCCCAGCTGTTTTTCCTTTCTTCATACGTTTCATAGCGTAAGTGACTTCTTCTTTCAGAATAGGTGGACCTTCTAAGTTACTATCTTCTGTTTATTCTTCCCTTTCTCCATCATATAATTCTCTTATATACTCATTCCACCTCTTCATTATAGCACCTTCCTCTAATAATATCTTTCCTGTTTTTGATTTCAAACACCCTGTATTTATTCTTATTTTTCTTCATGTAAGCTCACTTATTTGTCTGTGCATATTTTTTGTATCTTTAATGGAATTTAATTCAATTCTTTTGCATTGCTCGTTTAACCAACTTTCTTTAGCCTTCCCACATTTATCTTTTATTTCTTTATTTATCTTAGCGTATTCTTGTTTGTCATTTTTACTCTGTTTTCTTTTGTCCATCAGTTTTAAGATTTCTTCATTCATACATTTTTTCTTAGCTATTTTGCCTCTCTCCGGTAATACTTCTTTGCTAGTTTGATGAATGGACTCCCTTAACATTTCCCATTGTTCATTTATATTCTGTATTTTAGCTATTGCATTGTACCTATTTTTCACAGTCATTCTGTATTGTTCTTGCATTTCTTTATCTATTTTCAGAACCTCTTTATTAAGTCTCATGTTCTTAACAATTTTTCCCCTCTCTTTAATCTTACTTTTATTTGTCCACATAGTGGTACATGATCACTATCACGGTCAGCACCAGGCATTGTCTTTACATTAATTAAAGCATTTCTAAATCTTTTATTAATTAGTATGTAGACAATTCGGTTGCGTATTTTCTTATCAGGGCTTTTCCATGTGTACAGTCGTCTTTTATGGTGTTTAAACCATGTGTTTCCAATTATCATATCATTGATATTTGCCCATTCTATTAGCTTTTCCCTTGTTTCATTTCTTGTTGGCATAGTGAGATTCAAAATCTTAGTGACAATCTTTTCATCACTTTTTAAGTGGCTTTTTGATATTTTATGGTCTAGAAAGTCAATTTCTTCCAATGCCAACGCTACCTTAGTTGGTTTGACCGTAAGCGCAAACTTTGTTATGTTCGAAATATGTTTTAACTTTTTCATCCAAATAAGAAATATAGATGGTAAATTAATGCAAAATGAAAATTTTCCATTCAAAATCTTATTCAAAAATAATGGATAATTATAGTATATTTCAACATTCGCCAGCAACATTAGGATAATATTCGATGCACCCATGATTGGTGTTGGTTGCAGTTGGTAAGTACACCATGCTGTCCATATAATCTTTACCACCTTTATTGATGTAATCGTCATGAAAATGATTATGTGCCATATTAATAGGTTCCTATTTTGCTGTACATTAGTATTATTATGCCCCTTGACCCACATGTCACAATGGACTGTGTTACTGCTCGTGTGTTGCGGACTGTGTTGTCTGCTAGTATAAGACTGGTGGATATATGAGTTTTGTTGTGAGTCCGGTGTGTGGGTTGTCTGTTGTGTATCATGTCTATTTTTGTCAGTGTTGTCTTGTGATGTTGTTATACTGGTAGTGCAACTTCCTGTTGTTTTAGTAGTTTGGTGTCTAATCGTTTTGTGTATAGCGTCACAATAGTTTACCTGAAAAGAATTTGATTTATGCACCCTTTCATGTTGTTCTCTAGTGTTTTGCATATTTGCGTCCCTTGACTTTATGCTTTGCAGTTGTTGTTCTTGCCCGTCCACTTTTTCATTAGTGGCAGTTACTTTTATCTGTGGTTTTCTTTTCAGATGTTTTTTCTCCCATGCATTAATCTATTTGCTTGTGCAGTATTTTAAGTCCGGTAAACACCCTATGATTAAATCTGTACAAGGGTTATCAAGAATTGCGCACGTAAATGTGCCTGTAAGAAAGGGTGTACATATGCGAGCTCTGGCTAGTGGGTATGTTTCGACATTGTCCTGCAAATGTTCGGCAACTCACGAACTCGCCAGTATAATCTTCTGTATTGGCTAACTCCTTTCTTAAACCAACCAGTGTACATCCGGAATCAAGCAAGACTTGACAAGGTTTATCGTTAACCAACCCCTGGTGGAAGGTTAATCTTCCCATGTCGGAAACTACTGCATTGGCATTTTCATTGGCAATTGGGATTTTATGTCCGCAATTCAAAATACCATCATCATGGAACTTATGACAAGTTTGACATCTATCATAGTTAAGAATATCTATTGCTGCTAACGTATTCTCTTCACATTCTTGCATCTTGTTCTTCATCGCACTCGCTTCCGATGATGAGTCAACAAGCACTGCATTCACACTTCTCAATTTCTGGCGACCCTTACAATGTGAGACTTTAATGGACAATCGATTTACAAAAGAAGCATTTAACAGCACGACGGTATGTTTCTCGTTTATTTAGCTGTTTTTTTTATCATCATCTCTAGACTGAGATGGATAATTTAGATTAGCATCACACATACCAAACTGATCGTGAGAGAATTTACAGTATGGACACTGTGGTGGATTAGGTCTTTGTTTCTCTCTATATTTGAATGGTCTTTGAGGTTTACTATTAGCTGCTGCTACTATGTTATTCTCATCGATGTTAGAGCTAAATGTGTCACTGTTGGAAGAAAAATAAGCTGACCCTCTCTTCTCCAATTTTTCTAATGAATCAACATCAGCTTGCTGTAAAAATTTAGCAAAAGGGCTTGGGATTGTTGAAATAATTTTGTCCATAATCATTAAGTCCCTAAGTTTTTTCATAGTTTTTGTTAATCTTTGCAGCGCTTAGCCACATATTATATACGTCTTGTACGTGAGAGACGTAATCAATGAAGGTCTGATTACTTTTGGGTTTCAATTTGGAAAACTGCACTTGATACCCTGGGGCATCTAATAAAAAATGTTGCATGATGCGTTGGTGAATATAGTCATAGTCATTCCTTAGTTCTTGGGGAATGGATTCTATTACTTTTAAAGGCTCCCCCGAGAGGTTCTTCATGTAGATCAAGGCCCAATGCTCCCTTGGTACCTCCTGGAATTTTAACTGGAATTCAAAATTTTCAGACCAGGCAGAAATTGAGTCGCCTTGGCAGAAAGGTTTTACCATCTCTTTGTATTTATTATACTTATTTTCCTCTTCTTTACTCTTCAACTTTGTAGTTGCAATGTGTACATAAGACCCTACCTCCAGTTCTTTCATTTTAGCTGGGTTTGTGCCTCAATTTCTTTTATTTTGGTATATTTTGCTAGCTCTTTCAGTTTGGTAGCTTCAGCCAATTCTGCTAGTTCTTTTTTATGTAAGCGTTCTTGAGCTCTTTCCTCCCTCTCAGCTGCCACTTTTCTGTCTCTCTCCTCTCTATCATTTGCTGCAATTCCATCAGTATGTTCTTTGTACTTCTTATCTGCCCATTGTTCTAATCTATCTCCACTATACCCTAGATCTTTCCCAGCTTCAATACATTCTTTTAATGTTGACATTGTTGAAAGTTATGTTTACAAACAAAAATTACAATGTGCAATAATAATACAATATTTATCGTACAATTGAATAATACAGATGTTAATTTACAGCATTGTAAAAAAAAAAAAGATGCTATTTAAATTACATTGTCAAAATATGGGGGTACTTATCTCATCTTCTGTAAATTTCTGATCTTCACTCTGCTTTTGAGGATAATTTTCTGCTTTCCTCTGTTACAATACTCGGTTTGTTAGTATCACTTTCACTCTCCACTTCTGGTGTGTAGAGTAGTAACAATTAATATTTAAACAAAACAATGATATTACAAGAAAATTTTTATTTCTCGAGTCAATTTTTCAGAGAGGAGAAACTAGAATATGGAATATATTTTTGTTACTTTTGTCGGTCGTCGTGTCTTTTGTCGTGTCAATTATGTCTTGTAGTCTTCATTGGCTTGAGACACCAACTGAAACGTCATGCTGTATATTATTTTCATCACAATTCAAATACGTTTATTCAGTTTGCACGCACTCGTGGTGGATTCAGTCTTCCTTTTAACTTTAGGTATTACACGTTTACGGTAAGTTAAGGTTTTAAATACTCACGCAAACATTGTTCAATTTCTTGGTTACACACTTTTTCTGTCACACCTCACACTTTCTCGTGGGCGGTGAATTATTTCAAAACTTCTGACACCACGTTAACTTATTAAACTAGGCTATTCTCACTCGCATAAGCGATTTTACACAGGCAGGCAATGGATTCACTTGTAATCTTCTGACACCACGTTAACACATTCTAGTAGGCAATAGATTCTTTCACAACTTCTGACACCATGTTACGCTGCCTGTCAATATCTTATATCACATACAGACACTCTCGCTTCTTCATCCACACCCAAAGAAACATCCGTTGTGTGGATGGTACAGCATATCTTTTATTTCAGGCGAACCTGAGATAGTTATACATTATACCCAGGCAGTGGCCTGAACAAATATACATATGCCGCCGGCTCTACAATAATCATACACAATCACTTGCTCAAACTTCACACTCGCTATCTTCAACTAGCGCCCTTGCAAACTAAGTACTTGCACTCGGAAATACACAAGTGTCCTCTCTTGACAACTGCCCGGTCCCGTCTGACGATTTCCAACACGTTGGCTGGCTTTGTCGTCCTAGATCCCGTGCTGTCCGTAAAACCCCGTGCTGTTCGCCAACCCCCGTGCCGTCCTATAATTCTCGTAGTTCGTCCGTGCTATGCTGGGTTGTACTAACGTCTGGTCAGTTCAGGGTGGTATCCCGTGAACTAGCGTCCCCTAATATCCTCTAGGTTGGTCCTGTCCTTGTCCTAGTTATGAAACTCTGTGTCCCCACTTAAGTCCTGTCTCTCGTTTATCTACTGTCCTGTAGATGTCCTGTCTTATGACTCTTCTAAGTCCTGACTTGTGTTCTGTCTCTACCCTATCTACTACCCTGTAGATGTCCTTATCTAATGTCCTATATGTTATTACCTCTATTCCAGTGTTTCCCAACCTTTTTTGTGCCATGCCCCACTTAAGCCTTTCTAAAATTCATTTTCCCCCCCTCAACATATACATTATTTTTAATATTAAAAAATTGAAATGTTCACTAAAGAAACTTGAATGACAGGTTTTACGAAGAAATCACTAGGAAATTATTGAGCAAACACAGTAAGTAAGTTTTCAAAGCATATAATGGAGAACTGAAATTCAAGTACAAAATAATTTTAATGAAAGATTTTTCAATATTATTTTAATTATTAGTAATTATTTATTATTTAAATTTAGTGAGATTCTTGCGCTTGATGCTTGCTGCAAAGAGATCTTATGTCAGGTTCGAATTTAGTTAACTTCAGTCTCAAGTCTCCCCGTTTTGTTATATTCAGCCGATTTCTTCCATTTTCGAATTGCCCCCCTTAACAATCGAATTGCCCCCCTGTGGGGCGCGGGCCCCACGTTGGGAAACACTGCTCTATTCTGTCCCTTGTCCTTTCTATGTCCTGCACGTACCTCCACAACACCTTGACAATGGTTAACTGATTTGCAAGACGATGCGTAGTTGTGAATTTCTCTGTAGTGGGGTTCTTTCTTGACGGCCTTGACACCAGCCGCGGGATGACAACGCATTCTTCCCGGATGTGTTATATGTACATGGTGTATACTATGACGATGGGAGCCGCATTAACGCGCTGGCTAGCAAGCTTTCCGAGGGTCATGTGCTTGCATCCTCCCTCAAGAAGGTATCATCGTCATCTTCAACTTCATGCGCCCTGCCAACTGGCAAAGGCGTACATGTCTCTGTATATATCCGTCCTTGGTGTTCTTGGTCAACTCCACTGTGTCAGTCATTTCAGCATAATTTTCTTCGGTCTACCTTTGCATCTTTCCCCACTGATCTTTCCGTTCGTCAGGGTAATCCAATCCTATGCCTATCCAATGCCTATATTCTAATCACGCGAGCAGGGAATGATGTTTGCTTCTTTGTAAACAGTTGTATATAATTTTACAGATTCAATAGCATCTTCCACGCAATACATCGTAGCTACTCTTGCAGTCCAAGGTATTCACAACATTCATGTCAGGGACCATATCTACGTTGCTTCCAAGATATGCCTAATTTGTTCATTCATGTTCCAAGATTCACCGCTATACAGCAAAGCATATTTTATTAACGATTCCGTTCCGAACCAAACATAAGTTTGGACAAAACATGGCACACAATCAAATATACAAGTATAATGTACATGTCAGTTCACTGCGAATTGAAATTGCGAAAGAGACCGCAAATCAAAACAAATAACACGATGACCCTAGAGTGGCGACATATCGTCCTTCTGTCCAAACGGGAGGTAACAGGTGGCGATATATTATCCTTCGGCACTGAATCAGAGAATGCAGGAAGCGAAAGAAGATAGAAAACCAACACAGAACTGGTGTCGTGAGCCGCTACACGCTGCGGGATTTACTGAGGAGGGGATCTGAGCACTTATGAACTGGATGGTTCCATGTGCAATGAGGATGATCTGTCGACTGACTAACTAACTAACTAACTAACTAACTAACTAATTAACTAACTAACTAACTAATTAATTAATTAACTAACTAACTAACTAACTAACTAACTAACTAACTAACTAACTAATTAACTAACTAACTAACTAGCTAGCTAGTTAGTTAGCTAACTAACTAACTGACTAACTAACTAATTAACAAACAAAGTAACTAACTAACTGAATAAGTTAACATTCCAGTACTTCCCTTGTCACTTTCAGTAATAATGATTAATTGCATAAGATACTTCTCATTTTCATAAATGTATCTTTTGTGCGACTTAGACTGCTCTTAATCTCTGTCAGGCACCTTCCATCTGTTATAATTGCCCCTAGGTATTTAAACTGATCAATTAGGTGAAGAATATTAACTTCTATTGTTATCTCGCATTTAGGGATCATCTGTTTCTCTAATACACTCATAGTTATATATTTTATTTGAATTCGTGATCGAGGATGCAATGTTTTTAAACATAACCTGGGCTATCTGGTCAACCCGGTGTAGCATGTGTACCAGGACCTGGTCTGGGAAGTAAAGGCGATATGTTGACTACATCATTCATCGAGTGCTGATATTGACTACAACACTCATCGAGTGCTGATATTGACTACAACACTCATCGAGTGCTGATATTGACTACAACACTCATCGAGTGCTGATATTGACTACAACACTCATCGAGTGCTGATATTGACTACAACACTCATCGAGTGCTGATATTGACTACAATCACTCATCGAGTGCTGATATTGACTACAACACTCATCGAGTGCTGATATTGACTACATCAACTCATCGAGTGCTGATATTGACTACATCACTCATCGAGTGCTGATATTGACTACATCACTCATCGAGTGCTGATATTGACTACAACACTCATCGAGTGCTGATATTGACTACAACACTCATCGAGTGCTGATATTGACTACAACACTCATCGAGTGCTGATATTGACTACAACACTCATCGAGTGCTGATATTGACTACAACACTCATCGAGTGCTGATATTGACTACAACACTCATCGAGTGCTGATATTGACTACAACACTCATCGAGTGCTGATATTGACTACAACACTCATCGAGTGCTGATATTGACTACAACACTCATCGAGTGCTGATATTGACTACAACACTCATCGAGTGCTGATATTGACTACAACACTCATCGAGTGCTGATATTGACTACAACACTCATCGAGTGCTGATATTGACTACAACACTCATCGAGTGCTGATATTGACTACAACACTCATCGAGTGCTGATATTGACTACAACACTCATCGAGTGCTGATATTGACTACAACACTCATCGAGTGCTGATATTGACTACAACACTCATCGAGTGCTGATATTGACTACAACACTCATCGAGTGCTGATATTGACTACAACACTCATCGAGTGCTGATATTGACTACAACACTCATCGAGTGCTGATATTGACTACAACACTCATCGAGTGCTGATATTGACTACAACACTCATCGAGTGCTGATATTGACTACAACACTCATCGAGTGCTGATATTGACTACAACACTCATCGAGTGCTGATATTGACTACAACACTCATCGAGTGCTGATATTGACTACAACACTCGTCGAGTGCTGATATTGACTACAACACTCATCGAGTGCTGATATTGACTACAACACTCATCGAGTGCTGATATTGACTACAACACTCATCGAGTGCTGATATTGACTACAACACTCATCGAGTGCTGATATTGACTACATCACTCATCGAGTGCTGATATTGACTACAACACTCATCGAGTGCTGATATTGACTACAACACTCATCGAGTGCTGATATTGACTACAACACTCATCGAGTGCTGATATTGACTACAACACTCATCGAGTGCTGATATTGACTACAACACTCATCGAGTGCTGATATTGACTACAACACTCATCGAGTGCTGATATTGACTACAACACTCATCGAGTGCTGATATTGACTACAACACTCATCGAGTGCTGATATTGACTACAACACTCATCGAGTGCTGATATTGACTACAACACTCATCGAGTGCTGATATTGACTACAACACTCATCGAGTGCTGATATTGACTACAACACTCATCGAGTGCTGATATTGACTACAACACTCATCGAGTGCTGATATTGACTACAACACTCATCGAGTGCTGATATTGACTACAACACTCATCGAGTGCTGATATTGACTACAACACTCATCGAGTGCTGATATTGACTACAACACTCGTCGAGTGCTGATATTGACTACAATACTCATTGAGTGCTGATATTGACTACAACACTCGTCGAGTGCTGATATTGACTACAACAATCGTCGAGTGCTGATATTGACTACAACACTCATCGAGTGCTGATATTGACTACAACACTCATCGAGTGTAGATCCGTCTATACAAATATGGGGCTAGTAAAACATGGCTAGTGGAGGCCGTGGTTGCACAGTGACGTGAGCGCTCGCCTAACAACCCGGCGGTCACAGGTTCGATTCGCATTGAGTCCCTGGGCTACCAGGTTTATCTAGCCTAACATGGGTACCAGAAATTGTGTGGGAAGTGGACGAGACAGGCCAGCTATGTACCGTATCAGCTGTCGAGTGTCGGTTGGTCTGTAACATTATGTAGGTAGCACAATAGCCAGTACGTCTTTTGGTGTGCAAAGGGATCCGATACATAACACACATGCACACACACATGCACATATACTTTCAGACAGACGCACGTACAGGCGCATATGTGTCTTTTAATTCCTAGGAAACGGAATGTAACACACCACGCGTGTACTATATCAATAAAGAGCCGAAACAACAAACACAAAAACCTCCCCAGGCACCTGTAAATATGAAGCACACAACAAAGTACACAACGGTCTAGATATGTAACAACTATTCTCCCCGTGAATGAACGGTGTTACATAAACCAAGTTGTGCTTATGTGATCGCATACGGGTGTGATGTACTTTTTCATGTCGACAATAACAGAATATATTAAGGACGTTTAAACGACGTCTGCAAGGCCGTAGCACGGTGTGCATAATGTGAATCATTTTCGAAATAGTTTCTTCAAATGGCGGGCGAAATTTTGAGGCCATTATTTCTAAATATTCGTGGTTTTAGCTGAAGATCAATATCATGTTTGTAAACATTTTGTTTCGTGTTATCCTGGTTACAATATTTACACATATCGTTTATAACCGCGTGCCTCTTTATAAAACAAAACACAGCAGATTTGAAAGCAGACCGCCTTGCGTTGATTTCCATACAATGGTATGATTGCCGGTCGTTCAGAAACCAATGGCATACAACTGAACTTAAACATGCCCAGGAATAACAAATAGCCAAAAATGTTAGAATTACCTGCTGCATTTTTCATAAATAGGTTGGTTAAAAATTGAAAATATTAAGGAAACTGGTTAGTTTTGAATAACTAGGTTCTCTACTGACAGACCATTTTTGTGACAGAAATTGACAAAAGAACAAACATAGCTCTAGACAAACAACTAAATCAATGGAAACATTTGTCAGAGTCAACATGGCCGTATGGATAATAGTGCTTCCTCTTAAACTTCCGGTGTGCTGATGCCAAGGTACTGGTTTCAACCCCAACATCGATCAGTTGATCTAAAATGTTGAGTTCTCACCTTTGACTTGGGGATGTGAATTACAGAAGTCGGACTGGGTTCGCCTGATGGCGAGGGTCAATGGTAATAGAGAACAGTAATCCATACTCTAACACGTGTCCAGTGCATTAGAAGTAATTGCACTTGTATGGACTACGTTTGAGCTGAAAACGAGCGAGGGAAAAATAAAAAAAAAATATTCTTTCTGGATTGGAGCAGAAAGAACAAACAAGACAAAAATTTCAAGTGGCAAAATGTGGGTGGGAACATTGATATCTAATTTTACAAATTTTGGCACCTTTCCGTCTTGACAGACGATGGTTTGGTACATTGTGCTTCAAAAATGGTTAATAACTACAACCCATGGAGGTGGCGAGTGTGGCTGATAAGGCCAATTTGTGCTGCAAATGTTTGTCCACAGTGGTTGAAAACATGGTCATTTCCACCATCATGCACCATCTTACGTCTCTCACGCTCTGTGTGTGCTTTATCTGCAGTCACTTTCTCCTTTGTCTTTATTCCATTTCTGAAAGTTGCCCTCCATGCAACACGTTCAGCGGCGACTTGTTCTCAATGTGCCATATCAACGCCTGTATCAATCATGTCCCGCTTACACACATCTGGAGGCTGTGTGAGATGGCGAAATATGATCGCCAACGGTTATCGGCATGGCGCATGATAATGAAGATGACTCGGAGTCCGGGCCAGTTTCAACGAAACCCACTGACTCTAGTGGCTAGTTTTGACCCGGTCCGTGGTGAAGATGTTACGGACACATTTCGTAATCCCGTATACCGCGTTCAAAACACAGATGCGGGCGATTTGGCAGCAGACCGCCTTGCGTTGGATTTTTGTGTGTTACAAAATGGTTTGGGTCACGGTCATTCAGAAAGCAATGGCAAACTACTGAACGTAAACTAACCAAGATATCACAAACAGCCAAACCATGCTGGGATTGACTGCAACGTCCTGTAAAGGATATGCAACCACCCCTGGGTATTTATTTAATACATGGCCACAGAACTGAAACAACAGTCCCGAACTAGAAACCTGCAACAGGTCTGTGAGTATTAGGACGTCACAATGTGTAGGCCTCATTGCATCGAGGAGTAGATGGCCAGTATTTCTCTCTCCTCACTCTCTCTCATTACTCTCTCTTCACTCTCTCTCTCCTCACTCTCTCTCCTCACTCGCTCTCCTTACTCTCTCTCTCCTCACTCTCCCTCCTCATTCTCCCTCTCTCCTCGCTCTCTCTCTCTCTCTTCTCACTCTCCCTCTCTCCTCACTCTCTCTTCTCACTCTCTCTTTCTCCTCACTCTCTTTTTCTATCTCTCTATCATCTCTCTCTTTCTCCCTTTCTCCTCTTTCTTGTTGCTGTTCTCTGTTAGCCTTGAACGATGTGTGAATGAAATAATGTATGAAAGTTCGTTCGTTCGTTCGGTCGTTCGTTCGTTCCTGCTCTCTCAACAGCAGACGAACCGGTCGTCGAACCCTAATCCTACAGCGTCTGTGACCTTTTCTAAAGTTGTTGCATATCCTTTACAGGACGTAGCAGTCAACCCCAGCATTTTTGGGCTGTTCGCGATTCTTGGGAAAGTTTACGTTCAATAGTTTGTCAATGCTTTCTGGACTTCCGGAATCCATACCATTTCATACAATAACCTACGCAAAGCGGCCTGCTGCCAAATCGCCTGCAGATGTGTTTCGAACGCGGCTATGCGGGATTACGAACTGCGTCCGTAACTCCTTGGCCACGGAGTAGGTGTGACCTTATATGCGAGCTACCATTTTCAATAGGAATAAAAATTTTATCTCCATCCGGACAACATTAGTGATAATATCGAACTAGAGGCATTTAAACGGGTTAATTCCCTTCAATGCAAAATGCATGAATTCACTTATTTTGTGTATCCTCTACTACCCAAGAGTTTTAAAGAGCATGAGAAATATGTTTTGTCCGACATGATGCTACCCATGTCAAGTTAAAGGGGGGGGGGGGGGGGGGGGGGGGGGGGGGGGAAACACACACACACACCCACATACACCCACACACACACCTACACACACACAAACACGCACACGCATGCACGCACGCACGCACGGGTATTGAGGTAGGCCACTTATCACGGGTGTTACAGTAGGCCAGTTATTACGGGTGTCGCGGTAAGCAAGATATCACGTGTGTTGCCGTAGACAAGATATCACGGATGTTGGCCAGTTTTCAGCTCTCCTCTATTTCGTTCCGAAGGTCATCTCTTCAAATCCCCTGGAGTGGGATTTTTTTAATATTCACTTCTTATCTCCCAGTCTAAAATGAGTACTAAAAAGTTACACGGAAAGTAAATGAGTACCAAGAAACATACACGGAAAGTAAATGAGCACGGAAAGTAAATGAGTACCAGTAAGTTACACGGAAAGTAAATGAGTACCAGTAAGTTACACGGAAAGTAAATGAGTACCAGAAAGTTACACGGAAAGTAAATGAGTACCAGTAAGTTACACGGAAAGTAAATGAGTACCAGTAAGTTACACGGAAAATAAATGAGTACCAGTAAGTTACACGGAAAGTAAATGAGTACTAGTAAGTTACACGGAAAGTAAATGAGTACCAGAAAGTTACACGGAAAGTAAATGAGTACCAGTAAGTTACACGGAAAGTAAATGAGTACTAGTAAGTTACACGGAAAGTAAATGAGTACCAGTAAGTTACACGGAAAATAAATGAGTACCAGAAAGTTACACGGAAAGTAAATGAGTACCAGTAAGTTACACGGAAAGTAAATGAGTACCAGTAAGTTACACGGAAAGTAAATGAGTACCAGAAAGTTACACGGAAAGTAAATGATACCAGAAAGTTACACGGAAAGTAAATGAGTACCAGTAAGTTACACGGAAAGTAAATGATACCAGAAAGTTACACGGAAAGTAAATGAGTACCAGTAAGTTACACGGAAAGTAAATGAGTACCAGTAAGTTACACGGAAAGTAAATGAGTACCAGTAAGTTACACGGAAAGTAAATGAGTACCAGTAAGTTACACGGAAAGTAAATGAGTACCAGTAAGTTACACGGAAAGTAAATGAGTACCAGTAAGTTACACGGAAAGTAAATGAGTACCAGTAAGTTACACGGAAAGTAAATGAGTACCAGTAAGTTACACGGAAAGTAAATGATACCAGAAAGTTACACGGAAAGTAAATGAGTACCAGTAAGTTACACGGAAAGTAAATGAGTACCAGTAAGTTACACGGAAAGTAAATGAGTACCAGTAAGTTACACGGAAAGTAAATGAGTACCAGTAAGTTACACGGAAAGTAAATGAGTACCAGTAAGTTACACGGAAAGTAAATGAGTACCAGTAAGTTACACGGAAAGTAAATGAGTACCAGTAAGTTACACGGAAAGTAAATGAGTACTAGTAAGTTACACGGAAAGTAAATGAGTATCAGTAAGTTACACGGAAAGTAAATGAGTATCAGTAAGTTACACGGAAAGTAAATGAGTATCAGTAAGTTACACGGAAAGTAAATGAGTACTAGTAAGTTACACGGAAAGTAAATGAGTACCAGAAAGTTACACGGAAAGTAAATGAGTACCAGTAAGTTACACGGAAAGTAAATGAGTACCAGTAAGTTACACGGAAAGTAAATGAGTACCAGTAAGTTACACGGAAAGTAAATGAGTACCAGTAAGTTACACGGAAAGTAAATGAGTACCAGTAAGTTACACGGAAAGTAAATGAGTACCAGTAAGTTACACGGAAAGTAAATGAGTACCAGTAAGTTACACGGAAAGTAAATGAGTACCAGAAAGTTACACGGAAAGTAAATGAGTACCAGTAAGTTACACGGAAAGTAAATGAGTACTAGTAAGTTACACGGAAAGTAATTGAGTACCAGAAAGTTACACGGAAAGTAAATGAGTACCAGTAAGTTACACGGAAAGTAAATGAGTACCAGTAAGTTACACGGAAAGTAAATGAGTACCAGTAAGTTACACGGAAAGTAAATGATACCAGAAAGTTACACGGAAAGTAAATGAGTATCAGTAAGTTACACGGAAAGTAAATGAGTACTAGTAAGTTACACGGAAAGTAAATGAGTATCAGTAAGTTACACGGAAAGTAAATGAGTATCAGTAAGTTACACGGAAAGTAAATGAGTATCAGTAAGTTACACGGAAAGTAAATGAGTACCAGAAAGTTACACGGAAAGTAAATGAGTACCAGTAAGTTACACGGAAAGTAAATGAGTACTAGTAAGTTACACGGAAAGTAAATGAGTACCAGTAAGTTACACGGAAAATAAATGAGTACCAGAAAGTTACACGGAAAGTAAATGAGTACCAGTAAGTTACACGGAAAGTAAATGATACCAGAAAGTTACACGGAAAGTAAATGAGTACCAGTAAGTTACACGGAAAGTAAATGAGTACCAGTAAGTTACACGGAAAGTAAATGAGTAATAGAAAGTTACACGGAAAGTAAATGATACCAGAAATTTACACGGAAAGTAAATGAGTACCAGTAAGTTACACGGAAAGTAAATGATACCAGAAAGTTACACGGAAAGTAAATGAGTACCAGTAAGTTACACGGAAAGTAAATGAGTACCAGTAAGTTACACGGAAAGTAAATGAGTACCAGTAAGTTACACGGAAAGTAAATGAGTACCAGTAAGTTACACGGAAAGTAAATGAGTACCAGTAAGTTACACGGAAAGTAAATGAGTACCAGTAAGTTACACGGAAAGTAAATGAGTACCAGAAAGTTACACGGAAAGTAAATGAGTACCAGTAAGTTACACGGAAAGTAAATGAGTACCAGTAAGTTACACGGAAAGTAAATGAGTACCAGTAAGTTACACGGAAAGTAAATGAGTACCAGTAAGTTACACGGAAAGTAAATGAGTACCAGTAAGTTACACGGAAAGTAAATGATACCAGAAAGTTACACGTAAAGTAAATGAGTATCAGTAAGTTACACGGAAAGTAAATGAGTACTAGTAAGTTACACGGAAAGTAAATGAGTATCAGTAAGTTACACGGAAAGTAAATGAGTATCAGTAAGTTACACGGAAAGTAAATGAGTATCAGTAAGTTACACGGAAAGTAAATGAGTACTAGTAAGTTACACGGAAAGTAAATGAGTACCAGAAAGTTACACGGAAAGTAAATGAGTACCAGTAAGTTACACGGAAAGTAAATGAGTACCAGTAAGTTACACGGAAAGTAAATGAGTACCAGTAAGTTACACGGAAAGTAAATGAGTACCAGTAAGTTACACGGAAAGTAAATGAGTACCAGTAAGTTACACGGAAAGTAAATGAGTACCAGTAAGTTACACGGAAAGTAAATGAGTACCAGTAAGTTACACGGAAAGTAAATGAGTACCAGAAAGTTACACGGAAAGTAAATGAGTACCAGTAAGTTACACGGAAAGTAAATGAGTACTAGTAAGTTACACGGAAAGTAAATGATACCAGAAAGTTACACGGAAAGTAAATGAGTACTAGTAAGTTACACGGAAAGTAAATGATACCAGAAAGTTACACGGAAAGTAAATGAGTACTAGTAAGTTACACGGAAAGTAAATGAGTACCAGTAAGTTACACGGAAAGTAAATGAGTACCAAGAAACATACACGGAAAGTAAATGAGCACGGAAAGTAAATGAGTACTAGTAAGTTACACGGAAAGTAAATGAGTACCAGAAAGTTACACGGAAAGTAAATGAGTACTAGTAAGTTACACGGAAAGTAAATGAGTACCAGTAAGTTACACGGAAAGTAAATGATACCAGAAAGTTACACGGAAAGTAAATGAGTATCAGTAAGTTACACGGAAAGTAAATGAGTACTAGTAAGTTACACGGAAAGTAAATGAGTACTAGTAAGTTACACAGAAAGTAAATGAGTACTAGTAAGTTACACGGAAAGTAAATGAGTACCAGTAAGTTACACGGAAAGTAAATGAGTACCAGTAAGTTACACGGAAAGTAAATGATACCAGAAAGTTACACGGAAAGTAAATGAGTATCAGTAAGTTACACGGAAAGTAAATGAGTACTAGTAAGTTACACGGAAAGTAAATGAGTATCAGTAAGTTACACGGAAAGTAAATGAGTATCAGTAAGTTACACGGAAAGTAAATGAGTATCAGTAAGTTACACGGAAAGTAAATGAGTACTAGTAAGTTACACGGAAAGTAAATGAGTACCAGAAAGTTACACGGAAAGTAAATGAGTACCAGTAAGTTACACGGAAAGTAAATGAGTACCAGTAAGTTACACGGAAAGTAAATGCGTCTGTCGTGATGTTGACCGCATCCCCTGTTGAGTATCAACTGGCTCATGGCATGAAAAAGGAGCGTTGATGATCCATCCCCCTACAATAACGTCTAGTTCACTGGACTGATTTGTGCGCCATTGTTCAGCTTTTCTTATTACTAGTGTCCCTCGCCATCAGGCCAACCCACTTCCAATTCCAATTCCAATTTTTGAGACAAATGGCCCCGTTCAGGTGTCGACTTATCGATTTGGTTATAATCAGGGCCCTTATGGTGTATCTCGTTCTACTTCTTTCGAACATGGAGATGCTTATATTTGCTTCCTCTTTGCTGATTTGTTGTTATTGTGTTCGTTTTATCCTTGTGGTTTTACAAGTCTGGACAGTCACACACTAGTTCAGGCCTGGCGTAATTGTATACCCACCCCGACTTATGGTGTTGTTTCCTTCATAAACTTTTACCAGTCGTCTCTCCTGGGGTTCCATCTATTAACCCGTCTTGGTCGGTCTTCGAATCTTCTTGGTGGTCTCTGGTACCTTGTGTCTATCTTAGTGGGGAGTAATTTTTTCTCCTGGCCTCCGTTCAATCATGGTCGCTAACGTTTTGGTGTTCTTCCTCCTCTTCTACTTCTTCTTCTGTTGCTTCTTCTTCTGTCTGGAACTTTGTATCTTCTACTTCCAATGATTCGGTCTTTTAGTTGAGTTGTTCTATCTTTTCTCTTTCTTCTTGAAATTATGATAGAGTTTCTTCTGTCTCCGCTTTTATTGAACAGCCATTCGTGCGACATCCTGCTCAATTTGCTGCTGAACTTGCTTTAGTTCGTCCAGGATGCGCTGAACGGCTGTTATTTGCGTCCGTTGTGTCTTGTCTAGCTGTTTCTCGATGCTGGTGAACTTGGATCTCATATCCTTCTGTTGGCTTTCCGCTTTGTCGCTCTAAGATAGTCGTGTGGTGGCCTTGTACTGACCCTTAACCTCTTTATAGGGCAGATTAGCTGTGATAGCGATATTCATCGCTTCTTTGCTGTCTTGGTGGCAGCGGCAGCCGATGTACCTGGCACCGTGGTTGCCAAGGAAGCTGGCGCACTTTCTGTTTGGGTTAGGCCTCCTGAAGTCCGTGTCGATCTTTACTTGAGGGTGCTGACTTTTTGGGTGGGGTCCGGAGCAGTACCTGCAGACCTCCACCTCACTTCTATAGGTGGCACGGGTGTGTCAAAACTTCTGACATCTAGAGCACTACAGCACTCTAACCAAGAGTGCTCTTGTGATTGCTCTTTCTTGTCCCATCTATTGATTTGAAGGATCACTCGGTCCTCCAATAAGACGATGACGACTTTGGAGGGGTTGTTTTTCTTCCCTATGATTCTCTCTGCACTGGTAATCTTGAGTGTCGAGTTTTTTCTCGACAGCATCTCCCTGATCTGATCTTTGGTGAGGTGGGTCGTGACACGTTTGATGATTCCTCTTTTCATTGTGCGGTGTCGAGTGGCTTCTACTGTGATGCCGTAGGGAAGCTTGATTTAAGTCATTTCTTGTTGTGATATCTTCTGCACTAGTGCTGTTGTCTTTGAGTTCTTGTTGATGAAGACCAATATTCCATCAGGTGTCTTGTGCAGCTGGGTGAAGCTGTGTCTTTCCAGTTCGTTATCCAACAAACTGAGTATCTTGCCTGCTGGTAGCGCCGATAGTGTAGCCTCCCCAATGCTGGTTTATTTCAGCAGGACTTCGCCGGGTATGTCCTCATTTGTGGTTTCCTCCTGTGTGGAGGTCTTTGGTGGGCTGCTTCGCTGCGTCTCATTGCTGTTGTTGTGGACTTCCCGGCTGCTGCTGGCTTCAGTTGTAGTCTCTTTAGCGACGGGAATAGCTTCAGCTGGTATAGGAGTAAGACTGCTGTGTGTAGAAACAGCATCAGCAGACGCAGCGGCCTTCCTCGCCTCTGCCTTCTTCTTCCCGGCTGCATACAATGCGTGTCTTTTCGCGGAGTTTTTAGTGCGAGCCTTCATCTGTACTGTCAGATTGCGATCTGCTTCTCGATAGAGCGACGGGGTTGAGTGATAAATCCACTCTAAATTATGATGTATTTATAAGTACCCTAAGTCAAGGACAAGAAGTCAATTTTTAATCCAACTGACCGGTGTTGGGGTGAATCTGCTACTTCGGCATCAACACAGCGGATGTTTAAGAACGAGCGCTCTTATCCGTGATAAGGAGAGTCGTTGTTTCATTTCGGGTGAAAGTAATATCCCTTACTATGTCTTTGAAACGCTTTTAACTCGAGTGTAGTCGACAAACGTGCTTCTGCTACTAATAGTTGCTACAACAGGTGAACTGAATCCGACTTCCAAGTCAAGGACGAAAAGTCAGAGAAGATTTAAGCTCAATTGACCTCTCGGCCACTCCGACCTTATATACATATATATGTATTTTCTCTCTCTCTCTCTCTCTCTCTCATCTCTCTCTCTCTCTCTCTCTCTCTCTCTCTCTCTCTCTCTCTCTCTGTGCATATAACTATATACCATTTATGCTTTGCCAGTGTTGACATGTAGTAAATGTTTGTTAAGTGCAGGTGGTGTGCTGGGTTTTATTCTACTCAAACTCAAGTATGTGTACAGATATGAAATACAACACGGCGGTAACAGCAATGACAACATTAGAATTACTCTAGAGCATACATGATCTCCTGTGCATGAATATGCATGCCCCATTTAACAGATATTGACACTTCAACTCCACGATCTACCTTTCATCTCAGGTGAGTACGTGAAGCAAATGCAACTATCATTCTAATTCTCAGATCATTCCGTTAATGCGTTATACACCTTTAAATATATTAAGAAGAGTGACAGATATTTCTTTGAGAAAATTAACCTACAAACGAGGAATTATTTTAACAATCGTCGCTGCCGCCATCATCATTACTATTGCCGCCAACATCATTCGCGTGTGTATGTTTGTGTGTTTGTGTGTTTGTGTGTGTGTGTGTGTGTGTGTGTGTGTGTGTGTGTGTGTGTCTTTGTTGATCGGACCACTTCTTGCCAGCAGATGCCAAGATATTCGTTGCTTTTACTTGCTTTTATTATTATTATTATTATTATAATTATTATTATTATTATTAGTATTATTATTATTATTATTATTACTGTTACTGTTGTGTATTTCTCGTGTGTTGACAAAGACTTGGGACGAAATGTTCGCCTCTAATGGTGTATGTTTTTATGCTATTCGCCAAGCTTCCTAGTCATATCTTGTGATTGTGTTCGTACTGTTTGTTAATATTATGTCCATTATGCGGTCAGCATTGCCGAATGGATACGAGCACCCGGTCTTAAAGATCCGGTGCGCTGATGCCGAGATAGCGGGTTCCACCCCTACACCGGACAGTTGAACTAAAATGTTGACTTCTCTTCCTTGACTTGTGGATGTAAATTACAAGTACCTATGAAGACGGAGTGGGTTCGCTCAGTGGAGAGAGACACTGGTAATAGAGACAGCTAGTCTAAAACACAAACGCCAGACAGTGCAATAGAAGTAGTAGTATGTGTATGGACTACGTTTGAGTTAAAAGCGAGCGAACGCTTGCTCAAGGCAGAGGAGGTTGCCCAATCAGAGGAGATTGTCCAATCAGAGGAGGCTGCCCAATCAGAGGAGATTGTACAATCAGAGGAAGGCTGCCCAATCAGAGGAGATTGTACAATCAGAGGAGGCTGCCCAATCAGAGGAGATTGTACAATCAGAGGAGGCTGCCCAATCAGAGGAGATTGTACAATCAGAGGAGGCTGCCCAATCAGAGGAGATTGTACAATCAGAGGAGGTTGCCCAATCAGAGGATATTATACAATCAGAGGAGGCTACCCAATCAGAGGACATTGTACAATCAGAGGAGGCTGCCCAATCAGAGGAGATTGTACAATCAGAGGAGGCTGCCCAATCAGAGGAGATTGTACAATCAGAGGAGGCTGCCCAATCAGAGGAGATTGTACAATCAGAGGAGGCTGCCCAATCAGAGGAGATTGTACAATCAGAGGAGGCTGCCCAATCAGAGGAGATTGTACAATCAGAGGAGGCTGCCCAATCAGAGGAGATTGTACAATCAGAAGAGGCTGCCTAATAAGAGGAGATTGTACAATCAGAGGAGGCTGCCCAATCAGAGGAGATTGTACAATCAGAGGAGGTCGTCCAATCCATCTGAATGTTGATAGAAGCTCATCATTATCATATGTCATGGCGATAAGTGTGAGCGGTCATGTTTGGCCATCTCACTCAACCACCACAGCCGTGGATCAGCTCCGTGTTTATTATCTCGATTATACTACGTGATCAAACCATTATCATCTTCATAACACCAAACAACTTGGTTACCCTCAACCTTAATCCGTCAATTGTCTTGCCATTGTGTGTCCATTTTAAGACGGCCGGTATTCACTTAATAGTTACGTGGGTATGCTAATGTAGAAATCCAGGTGTAATGAAGAACATGTGTTATTTACCTAAACTTAAACATGGTTGTTTTCTCGGATAAAGATACAGTGATAGTACATTGAGGAGAGGGTGGCCGAGTGGTTAGAATGACCGGCATTGTCAGAGTCTTAGACTTGGCTCGTTATCCCTAACACATGTGAGACAAGTACAAGTACACCATGATTGGACTTGAGACACAACGACACGAAGTTCAATGGATTTATTTACCGATCACATGCAATACGATCTAGTTTGGCATGTGATAATCATTACATTACATATATGGTACATCAATACACTTACAGACAACCCACAGCTTACAGTCTATCTCACAAGATGCACAAGGACTCGACTTTCGGGCACAGAACTACACAAGCCTTTCTCTCTCTATACGTCCTGTCTGGTCCGATTACCCCAAGCTGTCTGTCTGTTTCTCGCAACGCGCTTGCCCTCTGTGGATTCGCTTCACGAGGCCTGCGTGCGTCTTGCGTTGTCCTTGCCTGACCGCTGGCTATTGCGTCAGCCAGCAACCTGTAGGCAGGTGACTAATACTCGCCTGGCGGGCGTAACGATGTCCCTGCATCCCAGTTGGGAATTATTCGCCTGGCGGGCGTAACGATGTTCCTGCATCTCATTCGAGATTCTGACAGGCATGCTTTCGGTAGACCCGGATTCGAATCCTCGGTAGGATGTGAAATTTTTTTTCTGTCGCGGGCAAATAGAAATCTCTTACCTGCGCAGTTCATCAGTTGGCGGCGACTGCACTAGCCAGGCGGCTTTGATTCCTCAGACCCAAGACCCCTGCCCCTCCCACTTTCCTACACGGCAAGGTACTATAAGCAGTAGATGCCAGTGACAGACAGTAGATGACGGCAAGTGACAGCCTTATCTTAACTGATTAAGCGCCATGCCATGATTAATCGTCTTAAGCGACTTTCTGCATCTGCCATTTGCTTACATACAGTAGATTTAACTATGCAACCCCCTTTAACTTTACATATAAAACAAATCTATGCTACCATATTAATAACTTTTAAGTCTTAACTGTGGCATACGCCTACTTCCCATTTTCTGCCATCCATTTTTGCTTGATCCAAACCAAATTTTTGTTTCAATAATCTGTTAAGGGCCGGACTCCGTGGCGAAGGGTTTACGGACGCGGTTCGTAATCCCGTATACCCGCGTTCGAAACACAGCTGCTCACGATTTGACAGCAGACCGCGTTGCATTGGTTTTGCGTTGGTATCGGTGCCGGTCGTTCAGAAAGTAATGGCAAACTACTCAACGTAAACTTGCCCAGAGATCACTGCGGCAGAAATGCTGGAGTTGACTGCGATGTCATGTAAAAAAGATATGCAAACAAAAAAATATGTTAAGGGATAGTCCAGGATCCTGCTTGGTTACTATGTCCTTACGTACCTCATGTATGTTTCCACGAACACAGTTTGAGTACGGCGGAGACCACACGACCGGTAACAGTCATAACTGACTGGTTAAACTACCCAAATGAAGTATGAGTAGTGTAGCAGGAAATATCCATCCATGGGAGACAAAATACTGGATCGGTAAACACGGTGAACGAATCGATACGTGTCGACGGCTTCTAATGAGAAACAGCAGAGTGTGTAGCACACATGAGGCGTGTTCAGCACACTATAGGGAACACAACTGGCTGCTTGGGGCGAAGGTGGGGCTTCAGCACATAATACCCTGAATGTAGCAATAGAAAGAACATAGACACACACATACTCTCTCTCTCTCTCTCTCTCTCTCTCTCTCTCTCTCTCTCTCACACACACACACACACAATTAAAACAACTTCTTCTTCTTCTTCTTCTTCTTCTTCTTCTTCTTCTTCTTCTTCTTCTTCTTCTTCTTCTTCGGCGTTCCGAGCCATTGAGGTTCTTGTTAATATATCTTGTGTGTTTTTAATTACTGTGGGGTTTTTGAAAATATTGCCGTTCCAAATTTTGTATTCACCCTCTGTGAACTCATGCAACATAAAAGGTAAATACAAAACTTGGAACTGACATATTTTCAAACACCCCACAGTCATTAAATATAACCCTATATTCAGGACATCTGTGAATCGGTCAGCGAATAATGACGAATACATCTCATATTCTTTTGAAATGTTACATTCCAAACATCATCTACATGATAAGTAGACAACGATGTATACATATTGATATATAGAATGTACGAATGTTATATCAAGTAGAGCAATGAAATTCAACACTCTAAATTTAAAAGCGAGTGCTATCAGTGTGGATATTCAAGTACTACCAGAAAAAAGACGGACACATGCTAGCTACATAAGGAGAGAGGATAGCATATTTATTAACTCTGGACAAGATCACCATCAGCGAGGAGTAGAGATTTTGGTAAGAAATAACATTATAAAACGTCCATGTCCTTTTCAGGACGTTGAAATTAACCCCTTCCCTGTTCTCGTGTATGGATGTGAAACGTAGACAATGAGGAGACATGCTGAAAAACATCTAATAGCTGTGGAAATGTGGATTCTAGTGAAATTACAAAGAATGCCACGTACAGACAAAAAAATCAATGAGCAATGTCCTACAAGGAACAGATGATACCGTAAACTGATTATAAAAATTAGACGTAGACAGTCAAGAATCTTTGATCAGGTTGTGAGAAAAAATAAACTGGAGAACTTGGTGACAAGTTGCAAGATTGAGGAGAAAAGAATAAGGTGAAGGCAGAGAGGTAATTATCTAGATGAGTTTGTTGGGCATCATAATCGAGACAAAAACAGAGCTGATCCACGACTCTGGTGATCGTGTGAGATGGCGAAACATGTCCGCGCACGCTTATCGGCATGGCGCATGATAATGATGAATGTACTAGTCAATTTTACGTGTAGTAGCCCGGCACTGTTTTCTGAGCGAAAAGTCAACATGTTTGTTCGATGAATAATACGAAGCCCTACAACAATCACTGAAAGTAGTAAAATGTCTGTGTAGTCATGGAAGACATGAACAAAAATTATGAAACATTAAATATAAGCCGATTGTACCTGAATAGAGATCAGAAATTGCAATGGGGACGGGTTAGTGTGAAGCGAATCATCTCATTATCTGTAACACATTTTCCCATAATGATTCATGAAAGTGAATATGCATAGAAACCCTGGCATAGACAGAGAAACGAAACTGATTTTAATATAATTGAAAATTAGATTTGAAAATAACATAAAGAATACCAAAACATATATAAATGCATATATCAACTCGGATCACAATTATGGGTTATAACAATACAAATAAATCTAAAGACGCATGAATTAAGACACCGATGTGACCTTCAGTAGATTAGTTATCAGTGTATCAGCCAGGCATATCAGCCATATCAGATGCAAATGATAACCCTTTGGTGAAACCTCACTTCAAATGACATAATCATACACCAATTTAGGCAGTTTGTAAACACATTGTTTGGTGATTATAGAATTTAGAAGAAAGAGGTAGAGACTATAAGAACGGTGTACTTCGAAGCGTGACCAACTAGACACACCTTTAAAAGTGTCTTTATTAGCTAGCTCTATGATACACACGAACCCACATCTATGGAATGCGGACAGAATTCCCATCTAACCATTGTGATAGCACCATAGCTCTCAGAACTTCTATATTAAATCAGTATATGTCAAATAACAAACAAACAAACATACAAACCGACTCATCATTTCTGTTCTTTAAATGTTCGTGAATATACACGCCACAGCCTGCTGTTATTAATACAATTTCTCTTACTTAATGACTGTCCCTGGTATATGTATGTGTGTAACGGAAATCGTAGACATGTTTTTTTTTAGTAGATATGAGGGAGCTAAGTGGGTTAAAAATGTTAAAATCGGATAATAATGAGAAAAATTTATTCATACGAATAAATAGGACAGATAGTCGCTGTTTCCTTTTGCATAAAAGCAATATTCCTTTAAAATATTATCGATTTGCACTGTGGCAGTTTAAAATTTAGTTACCTTTTTTTTTTTACATGTAGGTTATGTACTGACTTTATTTTTCTATTTAAACTCAAGCATGCTTACAGATATTACATGCAAAATCGCTTTTAACGTCAATGAAAAGCAAAGTGAACACCTGAAAGTTATCTTTAATATCTCGTGCATGACGTGTATTGAATTCCATATGACGGTTTAAATTACATTTTGATTTATATTTCAAAAGCTCTTGTGATGCATATCTATTCACTTGCATATATGTGTATTTACTTTCCGCTTACCACCTATTCGTATGTCAATGGAGGAACCTACCTTTTATCTGCCTGGGCACGTCAGTGAAACATAACTGACAATCATCTAGTGCTTCTCCGACTGGTGTTGGCGACCATGCTTCTCCACATCTTGAGATCTCCAACGTCAAGTATCAGTTCTTGTGCTGACTCCTCTCCGTGCCATGACACAAGACTGTCAATAAATTTTCTTTCTCGCTGTCTTTCTCTATCTCTCTTTTCGCAAATCTTTCCAGTTGTCACAACATGTTCCAGTATTTGTCTTCTCATAATATTTCCAGAAGGTACGATCGGCATCTATTGATTTCTTTTGCGGCAATCCTTCACATTTGTTGTTTCAACGTTAACACGATTCATTCCTTCGATAATTATATTTCTTAGACTTGTATGTCTTTATTCTTGTCCAGTATTGTCATTTTCCTTAATTTCGTTAGTGTTGATAACCAGTCTTGTTTTTGCTCGACAGATCTGGTTGTTCTTCTTTCTGTCTAATGGACATTTTAACACTCTCCTGTACAATTTATACTCAATGACAGCTATGTGCTTTAA
The DNA here is from genome assembly GCA_014155875.1 of Cepaea nemoralis. Classification (NCBI taxonomy): domain Eukaryota; kingdom Metazoa; phylum Mollusca; class Gastropoda; order Stylommatophora; family Helicidae; genus Cepaea; species Cepaea nemoralis. The sequence goes on along the minus strand of JACEFZ010006661.1, from coordinate 314,430 downwards.
GCTGATTTATTAGATCAAAGTTCGCATCCATAAGTTGCCATTTAAAATATGCATGCAGATCAGCATGGACGAATGGATAAGAACGCGTGTTCTTAAACATCCGTTGTGTTAATGCCGAGGTAAGCGGTTCAACCCCTACATCGGACAGCTAGACTAACATTCTTGGGGACGTAAATTATATTTACCTCTGAAATCAGAGTGGGTTCGCCTGATGGCGAGGAACACTGTTAATTGGGAAAGCTAATCCACACGCAAAATTCAGTCACGTACTACTATAAGTTGTGTGTATGGAGTACGCTTGAGTTCAAAGCGAGCGAGAGCAAGGGAAAAAAAATAATTATGCATGCTCATAGCCTTCTGATTTCTTTGTTCTTTCTGTTCCAATCCAGAACGGTTTCTATTTTTCGTTCGCACGCTTTCAACTCAAGCATAGTCCATTCACGTGATAATGTTTGCTTCTTGTGCACTGGACTGATGTTCGCATGTGAATTAGATTTCTCTATTACCATTGCCCCTTGCCATCAGGCGAACCACTCCAACTTCTGTAATTTATATCCCCAAGTCAATGATGAGAAATCAACCTTTAGTTCAATTGATGGGTGTAGGGATTGAACCCGCTACCTTGGCACATCGAAAGTCTAAGAGCAAGCCCTCTTATCCAATCAGCCGTGTTGACTCACACACATGTTTTCATTGATTTAGTTCTTTGTCTAGAGCTATGTCATTTCTTTTGTCAATTTCTGTCACAACATTTCTATGGTCTGTCAGCAGACCCTAGATATTCAAAACTATTAACTTTCCTGCATTATTTTCAAATTTTTACCCAAACTATTAATAAAGAGATAGTTGCATATTCCTTACAGGACGTTGCTGTCAATTCCAGCCTCTTTGACTGTTTGTGATTTCTGGGCAAGTTTACGATCAGTTGTTTGCTATTGCTTTCTGAACGACCGGCACTCATACCACTGTATGGAAATCAACGCAAGTCGGTCTGATTCCAAAATCGCCAGCAACTGTGTTTTGCATAAAGATGCACCCGGTTATAAAGGATATGTGTAAAAGTTGTTACTAGGATGACACGAAACAAAATATTTACCAACATGGTAATGGTTTTCAGATAAAACTATTTAGAAATAATGGCCTCAAAGTGTCGCCATCTTTCTTCATTCATCATTATCAAGTGTCATGCCAGCTAGCAGAGGCGTCCATGTCTCTCCACACATATATGACTAAAGAAAGCTGTTTGTCTCTTTCTTATTATTGTAAATAATGTTCTAGTTTCAATAGCGTCTTTCAGGCAATCGTTGTTAGTTACTCTGGCAATCCAAGGAATTGGTAACATTCGTCTCAGGAACCACATCTCTGTGCTTCCAAGATCTTCTTAATTTATTCATTAATATTCCAAGATTCACTGCCATACAGCAAAACAGGTTCTGTATAGCACCTCAGCACTCTCTTTCTTATATTTAATGCTAGTGACCTATTGCATAAGATACTCTTCATTTTCTGAAATGCACTTTTTGCTTGCCCTGTTCTGCTCATCTTCATTGTTCTTCTGTTCACTGTTCTTCATTAAAAGAACATTTTTTTCGAAAATGAATCACATTATGCAAACTGTGCTGCGGTCTTGCTGTTTTCATATCCTATTTACAAGCCATCGCTGTCAACACCAGAATTTTATTGCTGTTTGTTGATGTTTTGGAAAATTTACTTTTAGTAGTTTGCCATTGCTTTCTGAACGAGCGTCCCCCATACCAACTCGTTTAAAACCAGCGGAACGCGGTCTACTGCGAAATAGGTCACATCTGTGTTTCGGACGCGGGGAAGAGGGCTTACGAATCGCGTCCGTAAAGCCCTTGCCACGGATACCGGCTGACATCGTTTATGTGTCCTTAATATATTCTTTCATTGTTGAAATGATGAAGTGCATCACACCCGTATGCGATCACATCAGCACAACGTGGTTTATGTAACAGCCTTCATTCACGGGGAGAATAGTTGTTACATATCTAGACCGTTGCGTGCTGTGTTGTGTGCTTCATATTTACAGGTACCTGGTGAGGTCTTTGTGTTTGTTGTGTCGGCTCTTTATTGATATAGTACACGCGTGGTGTGTTACATTCCGTTTCCAGACACATATAGTTGTGTGCGTCCGTCCGTCCGTCCGTCCGTCCGTCTGTCTGTCTGTCTGTCTGTCTGTCTGTCTGTCTGTCTGTCTGTCTATCTGTCTGTCTGTATGTATGTCTGTCGGTCTGTCTGTCGGTGTGTGTGTGTGTGTGTGTCGGATCCCTGTGCACACCAATAGACGTACTGGGTATTGTGCTGTCCACAAATTGTCACAAACCAACCGACACTCGACGCCAGGGAGCTAAGTTTAATTCTAAACATCTGACTCATTGAGAATCGAACCTGTGCCCGCCGATGAGTGATGTAGTCAACATCTCGCCTTTACATCCCAGACCAGGTCCTGGTACACATGCTACACCGGGTTGACCAGATAGCCCAGGTTATGTTTAAAAACATTGCATCCTCGATCACGAATTCAAATAAAATATATAACTATGGGTGTATTAGAGAAACAGATGATCCCTAAAAGCGAGATAACAATAGAAGTTAACATTCTTCACCAAATTGATCCGTTTAAATACCTAGGGGCAATTATAACATCAGATGGAAGGTGCCTGACAGAGATTAAGAGCAGATTCATTCATTCATTCATTCAGTAGCATGTCCTTTGCAGAACCTCGCTCCCATAACAACCTTCCGGAAAACCTCTCGATCATAAGCAAGATGTCCCGCGTCCGATACATCCATCTGGAGACCATCCACCACATCCTGCACCCATCTTCTCTTTGGCCTTCCTCTTCCTCTCTTCCCAGGCATATACCCCTCCATTATTGTTCTCTCCAAACTTTCGTGATGTTTCAAGTGACCAAAATATTTCAATTTTCTTTGTTTTATAGTTTTTAATAGCCAACATTCTTTAATATTCAGCTCTTGAAGTATTGATGCATTTGTTCTTTTCTTTACCCAAGATATTCTTAGAACTTGTTTAGTAAGTGTCCAGATCTCACAGGCGTATGTTGCAATGGGAAAGATGCATGCTCTTAAAAATCTAATTTTTGTAGTTGTCCGTCCCATTCCATAATATATTCAGTTGTTTTAGTCTTTGAAGAGCAATTGATAGTCGTCGTTTAATTTCTTTCATTGTGTCACCGTTGTTGGTAATCGATGACTCAAGATATTCAAACTTTTCCACCACATCCAATTTTTCCTCATTAACATATATTTCTTTCTCCATAGTGGTTTTATCTGTATGCATTATCTTTGTTTTTGCAATGTGTCAGCAACTCACTTGCGACAGGCATACAAGGATTCCCTTCTTTTGCACTACACGAAAGTGACAACTCGTATTGTTTGCAAAAGGATACATTTTTATTCGGAGCTGATCATACAATAGCTCCATGAGCGGAATACCACAACGGTATTATACATCATAGGATGTGATGAAGATAAGATGGAATGAGGAGATGATATTAATACTATAACTACTGAAGCTAAGCTGAACTATTATAACTATTATACTGTCCTTAACAACTACAAAGTATCCCCAGCGGATACACGTCTGATTCCTACGCCGTCCGGTCTCTGTCTGAGCCCCGCTGAGCGTGGCGTGTTCAGCCACGAGCAATTAGCTCAGCGTGCGTTCGTTGGTTTACGTGCTGGGCACTGGGCTGTGTTGACCAGAGTTACTTGGTCCTTCCTCGTGCAGTGGGTTTCCCAGTCTCTTGGGTAACCCCAGCTCATCTGTACTGGTTGCCCTCCTTGTTGACACAAGTGTGTCCCGTTATAGCTATTTATAGCGTTGGTGTCTCTTCTGTCTGGTCTCCTATCCTGTTACGTCACTTGCCCTCTTCCTAAGCTCTATTTTAGCTCTCCTTAGCTTAGAGCTCTCTCCTAAGTCTTTGACAGGCTCTCATTCCTCCCCTGTTGTGTTACAAACTTTCAAGTTGAGGAATTAACACAAGTAATCTTACACAAATTGGCTGTCCAATTTTGTCAAAGACTTCGTGAATTCTCTACTTCTCTTCTGGGGATAGGACAAGATCTCTCCTTTCCTTCGTCACACTGTTGTATCACTTCACTTGGCTAATTGAGTAGCTCTCACACTAGTACAGTTGGCTATAAACTGTCATTATATTTCTGGGAATTGTGAAGGTCCGGATCCAATGCCATAAGGCCTGTCCTCAGATTGTCCAAATTAACAATCCCAAACAACTTGCCTCTATTATGAGTGCAAAACATGGACACTAAATGTTCATGCTCCCATATAATAATTCCCCCAACTCGTATACATGCTATATGTGCAACTCTTCACCTTTTAACTTCCACTTGTGAAGGCATATTTAAGTATTACACTAAGGTTTTAGAGATATTATTGTGTCCCCTGTTGGAGTAGTTACGGTTCTTTGAAAGTAATGGTGTATGCAAGTTATGTGTTTGTTTTTCTGGTTGGTTGTGTGTTCTCTATTAAATTAAAGTGTATTTAACTTACTAACATGTGTATGCGTTTCTAATTTACGTGTATGTAATCTTTCGAGCGCCGTAAAGCGGTTTATTGTAGCCACAAATGAGTGTGTTATGCTAATTTATGTCTACAGTGCCGTTTTAAGATGCTCAAAATATGTTCCCTATGTTTCTCACTAAAGTATGGCGATCTACACACTTATAAAAATTGACAACACATTGGTTACACAGATTGACACAGACAAGTTACAACAAGTCGTTTTGTGCTGGTGAAAAAAAATACCGCAATATCTCTCTCCCTCTCCTAATTTAATCCGTTCTGTCTCTATCATTCATGCATCTTTCGTTCTTCTCTCTCTATCATTCACACATCTTTCGTTCACCTTTCATTCGACAGTGGTTTTAAAAAATTGGGCCGTCATTAGAATATGTTTCAAGAAATAATGCATGGATGAACCAAAAATATATACATTAAATGCTTGGCTGAATTTAAATGGGTATTCAAGCCATATGACTGTGCTGTGTTTGTGCACTTGTCAATTATATACAAAAATATACATGATTGAAAAAGATTGCTCGCTACCAATCCTATAGTAATGACTGATCTAACTAATCTATTATGAAGTTGGTGCACTGTTCTAAATTTATCTAAGGGAAATAATCTAACTAATTAATTCAATTTAAGAAAAATGGGTTAATTACCTTAAAGTGTTTTTACTACATGAACTAATATAACTTATTAAATGATCGGGTTAATTTGTAAGTGATGTTTTAATTAACTCATCTAACTAAATATAGTTTAAATGGCGATAAATTAAAGTAATATGATGTAGATGTTAAGTTAAATAAGTTCTTACCTAACTATAGGTAAATTATAACTCTGAAATGTCCTAAATAAAGTTATATGGTAAATCTGCATACATAATCCTAATATTTCCACAAAATATGAGGTTATACGCGACTGTTTATAAAAACATATTATATACATATCACATATAATTTTTTAAATAACTACACTAACTAATTACATCCAGGTGTGATGTTGGAGCCGTGTTCCTCTGTAGAATGTCCTCGAAAACAAAGTTACGGTAGACAAAGTCTGATTTACGCTCATCATCCTGGGTAATGTTCATACTAATGATATGCTACTGGTTGGTGTAGGTTCGAGTCTCACATTTCGATCCACTCAAGGGTTGTATAAGTGGTAGTGGTGTAGACAATTGACAAATGCGTCTGTTCATTGCACTAATGCTGACACAGTTTATATTACATAGATGTAAGCGACTGGCGATGGTAACGCACTTTAGTGTTCACAATCACCACATAGGGCACTAAGTAATTACAGTGTCAATGTCTTAGGTGATGTAAGGTCGCTCTCTTCTCGTATTTCAGGTATTTCAATAGTGAGAAGGTCTACTCAATGTGTCAGCTAGAGAGTTCAAACTTCTCTTCAAATGTTTAATAGTGAAGGCATAATGTTGCAAAATTAAGAATCACCTGTAGATCCTATTGTTGTGATGAACCCCTGTTTGCATGACAGTAAGAGGCGAATTATCGGTTTCAATAACAAACTCTGTACCCGCCAGGAATCGATGAAGTTTCCTGACACAATAGATCACGCTTAAAGCTTCCAATTCAGAGGCTGAGTATCTTCCTTCAGCAGGGCTGATCTTACGACTCACGTACATTATTGGGTGAAACTTGCCATCATAAAATTGGCCTAGGACCCCAGAAATGGAAATGGAACTTGCGTCTGTACGGAGGAAATACGTAAGATTGACATTAGGCAAACGCAAGATAGGTGGAACGCTAAATAAATGTTTCAATTTTGATAACGCACCGATTAACTTTGCATCCTGAACATTAAGCTTTACAGATGCTTTTAACACATTAGAAAAAACGCTGGTGATTTCAGCCAAATTGGGTATAAATTTGCTGTAATAATTGACCAGACCAAGCAAGCTACGGACCTGTTTCTTAGTTCGTAGGCATAGTTAGATTGAGAATCTTGGTCACAATTTTCTCATCAGTTCTTAGTTGGCCTCTGGTGATTGTGTGGCCTAGGAAATCAATTTCTTCCATTCCCAACTCCACTTTGGTGGGTTTCACTGTAAGACCAAATAATCAGCAATCTATCGAAGACATGTCGCAGTTTCAGTAAGTGTGTTGTCCAGTCTGCTGTATGGATGCAAATGTCATCAATATAAGTAGATGTATTGGTCACTCCGTGCAGAAGATCCCTAGTGAGTCGGACAAAAGTGGCTGGTGCATTACGAAGACCGAAAGGAAGAAAGCGCCACTCATACAGGCCTAGAGGTGTTGAGAATGCTGTCAAAGGAATAGAGAATGATTGCATCGGGACCTGCCAATAACCTTTCGTGAGATTCAGTTTCGAGAAGATATGTGATGTTGACATATCAAGGATTAGGTCGTCACATGATGGGATGGCTCTGCATCGACCTTGGTCACGTTGTTTAAGCGCCGATAATCGACGCAGAGACGAATAGTCGAGTCCTTTTTTCTGACTAGAACTATAGGAAAAGAGTATTCTGACTGTGATTTCTGAATTATTCCACTCGACTCAAGATTTAACAATACCTTGTCGAGATTTTCCCTGTAACTTAATGGGATGGAATAAGGTCGACATTTGATGGGTGTGTTATCAGTCAGAATAATAGAGTGTTCTATTCTGTCTGTCTTACCTGGGATGTCAGAGAAAATGTCCTTGTACTCAGTTACTAACTCTATCAGTTGTTGTCGTTGCTCGTCTGTAAGTTTGGGTTCTATACGTATGCTATCGATTGTCCCTGTCGTGTCAACTGTCGGGACTGGTAATTCTATTCCGTCGTCATCCGTCTGATTAAGTACTGTTGTTGTACTAGCTGTGTGTACTGTTTCCTGGCTAGGTGTGTTTGCGATGTCGTCATCATCTGTCGCCCTACCTAGTGTAGTTGTGTTGTGTACGTCTGTCGTCCGGTTGATTGGTGTAGGTGCACTCTGTTTGTCTGTCATCAGTTCTTGTCGTGAGAAATAAGGCTTCAGCATGTTGATATGAAATATCTTTAATTTTCCTTTATCGATATTTCATAATCGACATCTGATATCTTTCGTTCAACTTTGAATGGCCCTTGCCATGATGTTAGTAACAAATTACGTTTATCTGGTAGTAAAAGTAGCACCTTTTGATTGGGTTCAAGGTGTAGGGTTTTGGCACCCTTGTTTGCATATTCGCGTTACATCTGGCCTTTTCTCTCCAAAGATGATTTGGCTATTACACACGCTTTCATAATTTTATCGCGTGTCTCTGTTACCATCTCATACGGTGTTACTGCTGTTGGATTCTCTACTGAGCTAGGTGATTAGCTGATGGTAGATTGTTAGGGGTCCACGAGGGTTCGCCCCATAAACTAACTCGAAAGGTGAGAAACCCGTACTTGAGTGCGGAATTTCTCGATGGGCAAATAGCACTGCTGGTAGTAGAGTGTCCCAATCAGATGGGTTCTCTGCTGTTACTTTTGCCAGCATGTGTTTTAGATCCCCGTTAATCTTCTCTATAATCCCATTACTCGCAGGGTGATACGGGCTACAGAAATGCTGTTCTATTCCTAGCTAATTTTGTTAGGGCTTGCATAGCAGCCGAAATAAATTGGGTTCCTCGGTCGCTCAAAATGGTTCGAGGAAAGCCAAATCGACAAAATAGATGTAAAAACACATTTGCCACATCTTTGGAGGTAATGTATTTTAGTGGTACCGCTTCGATCCACCTTGTACAGAGATCCACGAGGGTTAGTATAAAACGGTTTCCTTTGTTCGACACCTGATTCAGGGGTCCAACAATATCTACCGCTACACTTTCGAATGGTCTAGAGGCCAAAATGGAACGCTGGACCTCGGCTGTTACATGCTTTCCCTTTCTTACTAAATGTTGACAAATAGTACATGATCGACAGAACAATTTAATGTCGTTACAAAATTTAGGCCAGTAGAAGTGTGCCAAAATTCTGGCTCTCGTTTTGTCATAGGCCAAATGTCCAGCAAACGGTGACTCATGTGCAATGTTAAGCACATTTTGTCGGTGTTTTACAGGTAACACCGTCTGCTGAATTTCATGGTTATTTGTTGTATAATAACGCATGAGGATTCCGTTATGTACTTTAAAATACCAAGATGCATTCTTAGTAACTTTCGCTCGCTCACCTAACAATTTAAAATAAGGTACGATAGTTTGATCATTGCGTTGTGCCTCGATAAATTCTTGTCGAGTAGCACTGTTACTAGCACCTGTGGGTGTTAACAACTGTAACATTTCATTTTGTAGGTCAGTGTAATGTGTTTGGGTATCTGACCTTGTTACAGCATTAGCCGTGTTGGTTTGTTTCCAGGCTAATATTTCTTCATCAGGGATTTTGCAGGATCGCGCACGTAAATGTGCCGGAAAGGAACGGGGTGTTTATGCGTACTTTTGCCAGCGGGTATTTCTCAATGTTTCCAGAGAAAGTGCGGCATTTGACAAACTCACCCGTATAATCTTCTGGCTTAACTAGGTCTCTTTTGACCCCAAGTAAAGTGCTGCCGCTATCAAGTAAACATTGGCATGGTTGTTCGTTGACCAGTGCATCGTGGAACTTTAAATTGCCTCTGGAGGCTAAAGCTGCATTGGCATCTTCGTTGGAACATGGTACGAAACGCCCACATTTCAGTTTCCCGTCCGTATGAAACTGGTGACACGTGTCACACTTATTAAAGTCTAATATATCAGTAGCTGCACTCACACTCTCACACTCACTGGTTGGTAATACATTTTCAAGTTCAGAATCAACTACACTCTCATCGTCAGATGACGTATCGATGAGCAAAGCATTGCTCGCCTTCATTCTTTGCCTGCCCAAACACTTAGAACTATAATGGCCATAACTTGAACAAAAGAAGCATTTAACAGCACGTTTGTAAGAGTTTCGTTTGTTTTCCTGCTTCTTCATCATCATTTCTAGATGAGCAGGATAAGAGGGACTCTTATCACACATGGAGTACTGCGGATGAAACAATTTGCAGTATACACACTGTGGTGGCTTCTGATACGGTTTATATTTCTTCTGATACTCTTTTTGCTTGTAAGACCTGCTTGGTATATTTTTAACAAAGGCAGTAATTTCAGTATCATGTATTGATGTTTTAAATATGTCCCTGTTTGAGGAAAAATAAGCAGAACATCGTTTTTCGAGTTGTTCAATAGATTCAATGTCTGCTTGTTGAAGGAACTTAGCAAAGGGAGTAGGAACGGTGGATATGACTTTATCCATCACCATTAAGTCCTGTAATTTATCAAAATTCTTCCCTACTTTTGCCGCCTTAAGCCATTTATTGAATATACTCTGAACGTTTGAAACATAATCTAAGAACGTTTCAGTTGGCTTTGGCTTTATCTGTGAGTACTGGATCTGATATCCAGGAGCATCGAGTAGAAAATGCTGCATAATCCTATCATGGATGTACTGATAGTTACTTCTTAGTTCTGTTGGTATTGATTCTATGGCCTTTAATGGCTCCCCACTGAGGTTTCTCGTGTAGATCATTGCCCAATCCTCTAATGGTATTTTCTGAGTTCTAAGCTGGAATTCTACATTTTCCGTCCAAGCTGATATTGAATCGCCTTGACTGAAGGGCTTGATGACTCCTTTATATTTGGAGAATTTATTTTGTTCTTCCTGACTTTTCAATATTGTAGAGGCTATCTGGGTGTTAGAGTCAATCTCCATTTCTTTCATCTTTAACTTCGTTTGTGACTCTACCTCTATTTGCTTCTGTTTTGTGGCTTCCTCTAACTCCTTCATCTCTTTTTGTTGTTGTCTTTCTATTGCTCTCTCATTTCTCAATTTGTCTGTTTCTTCTTTGTATCTTTCATTTGCCCATTTCTCTAGTTTTTCTCCAGTATATTCTAGTTCTTTGCCAGCCTGGATGAAGTCATTTAATGATGACATTATACGGATTTATGTTATCTGACAATTGATAGCAATATATTTTCCCAATACAATTTCACAGTTATTATGTGTTAACTATTTACAAATTTTGCTGGAAAAAAAAGGATGCGTCGTTAAGGATGCATATCAAAATTAGTGGAAAATATACTCATCTAATCTTGCAGCAAAATACGGCACTCGGGATGTTCCGCCGCTGTCTTTCGTACACACACCTGATCGACTTGCTTTTATAACTGATGTTTCTGTTTAATAGAACATCAACATTTTAGCAACATGCATATAATGTGCAATACATGTTTGTTAATTGAAATATTACAGTTTCAACGGATAGTAAACTTCAAATGTGATGTAAATGATAATGATTAATGTAGATGATATGGATGTATGATAGTCTAAATGAACGTCAATGAATGTCAATGTCGTCTTGTCTTCACTTTCTATCGTCTCTGACTGAGCTGCGCTGTATGACTTTAACTTAACCTCTAATCTCCTACTGTTGTGCGAAAAGAATTTGTTTTTGCACAAATGCTAACGTGATTGTGATAAATGTTGACATTCTGATAGTATCAAACCACATGGTTTACAAATGATGGTTAACTTTACAATTCGTACACAATCACAGTTTATATTTTCATTTAAATAATTTACATAGATAATATATCAATAATATTCTGTAGAATTTCCGAAAATAGTAAATTACATGGTACTTTTCAAAATAGTATCCTAACGATACTTGCAATCAAATGGTATTTTGCTATATTTATTAACTGGTACGTTCACTTAAATGGCAAAACTTTAGCGGTGGTTCAAGCCCCACGAGAAATGATAACGTGGTATTTTGGCTGATGGTAATGAATGGTAACTTGGTGTTGGTTCAAGGAACTTCTGACACCAAATGGTATCCTGCCTGTCAGCAACTCACTTGCGACAGGCATACAAGGATTCCCTTCTTTTGCACTACACGAAAGTGACAACTCGTATTGTTTGCAAAAGGATACATTTTTATTCGGAGCTGATCATACAATAGCTCCACGAGCGGAATACCACAACGGTATTATACATCATAGGATGTGATGAAGATAAGATGGAATGAGGAGATGATATTAATACTATAACTACTGAAGCTAAGCTGAACTATTATAACTATTATACTGTCCTTAACAACTACAAAGTATCCCCAGCGGATACACGTCTGATTCCTACGCCGTCCGGTCTCTGTCTGAGCCCGCTGAGCGTGGCGTGTTCAGCCACGAGCAATTAGCTCAGCGTGCGTTCGTTGGTTTACGTGCTGGGCACTGGGCTGTGTTGACCAGAGTTACTTGGTCCTTCCTCGTGCAGTGGGTTTCCCAGTCTCTTGGGTAACCCCAGCTCATATGTACTGGTTGCCCTCCTTGTTGACACAAGTGTGTCCCGTTATAGCTATTTATAGCGTTGGTGTCTCTTCTGTCTGGTCTCCTATCCTGTTACGTCACTTGCCCTCTTCCTAAGCTCTATTTTAGCTCTCCTTAGCTTAGAGCTCTCTCCTAAGTCTTTGACAAATGTTAAGATACTAGTTGTGATTTTCACTTTTCAATTGTGTTGAGGCTATTAGGTTTTCTATGTCAGTCTGTGTTGTGGATAGTAATACTGTATCATCAGCATACCGAATCTCTGGTATGTCAAGACAACCGATAATTACGGCATCTTATAGCTCCCTATTTATATCATCTCTTACATTTCTCATTATATTTTCTGCGTACAGGTTAAACAAATAGGGGGACAGCACACATCCTGACGGACTCCTTGCTTGATGTCAAACCAATCTGATGTCTCGCCATCTATTCTAACCGCTGCTTGTTGGTCTAGATCAGTGGTTCTCAACCGGTGGGGAATTCCCCCCCAGGGGGGAATTTTGGGGTTTCCAGGGGGGGGGGGGGGGGGGGATGAAGATTATTTCAAGATCGCGTTAATACAAGAACCGATTACTTGATCTTGTTTTTCCCTTCATACTTTACGCTTCTGTACGTATCACCCTTCTGAAATTCATTTTATAACGTAAGTAGACCCGCAAATCACATGTTATGTAGATGTCTAGACTTGTTTTAGTATGTGCTATTAAATTTAGCTTCAATTATTACATTTACTGTGTAGGGGCAGGGGGAAACTTTTTAGGGAGGAAATACGAAAAGGGGGGGGGGGTGACGTTCTAAAAATATGGTAAAGGGGGGGGGGGGGAAATGACGTCCTAAAAATATGGTGAGGGGGGAATGACGTCCTAAAAATATGGCGAAGGGGGGAACGGACCAAAAAAGGTTGAGAACCACTGGTCTAGATAGAGAGTTCTTATGAGTTGTATTACATGTGGTGGAAAGCCCATATTCCTCATGATTTCCCAAAGTTTCTGATGATGTATACAGTTAAATGCCTTTGAATAATCCACAAAACATGAGAATAGGTTTACATTAAATTCTCTGCACTTCTCTATTAAGAGCAGATTAAGTCACGGAAAAGCTACATTTCCGAAAATGAAAGGCATCTTATGCAATAAGTCAATATCACTGAAAGTGAAAAAGGCGGTACTGGAATGTTAACTGATTCAGCGCCACTTGTAACCTCCCATTTTGACATTAGGACGATACATCGCCAAATTAGGTTAATCGTATTATTTGTGTTGATTCGTGGTATCTTTCGCAATTTAAATCATTGAACAGAAACTTACAATATAAAACTTGTTTTTTTTTATTGTGTACCATGTTAGGTTCAAACCCACGTTTTGTTTGGCATTAAATAGAATATGGTTTGCTGTATAGCAGAGAATTATGGAACATGAATGAACAAATTAGACAGATCTTGGAAGCAACGGAGATATGGTTCATGAAACGAACGTTGCGAATACCTTGGACTGTCAGAGTAGCTAAAACGTATTGCATGTAAGATGCAATTGAAACTAGAACATCATATACAACTATATGAAAGAAGCAAAAATCATTAATTACTCGTGTGATGAGAATACAGACATTGGAAAACACCCTGAACAACGGAAAGATCAGTGGGGGAGATGTAGTGGCAGCCCGTGGGAAATGGTGCTGAAAGGACTGAAACGGTGGAATATTATCAGCAGAGTTGATCCAGAACTCCAAAGAACTAGGAAACATTCAGATAGGAAAATGACTACGGATTCCATCAGAGATGAACAGGGTGTTTCAGGGGGACTGGTGTGTTGACATTCTGGTGGCGGCATTATGCACAATGTATCTGTGTGGGCTGTTGTTTGTCGAGACTCCTGTCTTTTCCACTTTTCACATTGGGCAGTAGGGAGCGTTTTGTGTGATATTCACTGGCACAGGAACGGAGCATAATGGGGACGACCCGTTGCTGTGCGACTAACTAACTAACTAACTACCTAACTAACTAACCAAAGAACTGTGGAATATCATCAGCAGAGTTGATCCAGAACACTAAGGACGGATCTATGCAGAGACATGTACAGTTGGCAGGGCACGTGAGGATGATGATGATGATGATACCTTCTTGAAGGAGGATGCGAACACATGACCCTCGGAAAGCTTGCTAGCCAGTGCGTTAATGCGGATCCCATCGTCATAGTATACACCATGTACATATAACACATCCGGGAAGAATGCGCTGTCATCCCTGGCTGGTGTCGCTACAAACAGGACGTTTGTGATTTCGAAGCAGACGGCACGAATTTCTGGCTAGTCTAGCTGTGATTGTGTGATTTCGATACGTGGAGGTACGTCTGTTAGCTGTACGTCTGCGTGTGTGAAGATTTATACGATACACGTCAGATAGTTGGTTAGTTGTGTGACGATTTATATAGACATGTTAGTTAATTGTTTAAAGTTTTATGTAAATGTGCTAGTTAGTTCTTTAAAACTGTATATAGACATAAGTGTGATAGCTGGTAAGTTGTGTATAGACAAGTTAGTTGTGTGAAGCTGTATATATACCTGTTAGTTAGTTCTTTAAAGCCTTATATAGTCTTGCTATTTAGTTGTTTAAAGCTGTATATAGACATGCTAGTTAGTTGTGTACAGTTTTATATAGACATACGTCTGATAGCTGGTTAAATTCTAGGAAGCGATAAGTAGGGGTAAGCTAAAATGCTATTTGCTTGTAACAAGCCAGAATCTTATTTAGTTGTATGAAACCTTAAATAGAGTGAAGCCATGTTGTTATTTTCCTGTACGCAGCGATAATCAAACATAAGCCAGATTATTATTTGCATGAAACAATCAGAGTTGTGCAGGTGATCCTGAGATTACATGAGACACGCCGGTTGTGTGTATGCGATACATCCTAGCTCTACCAAGGATTGGGGACAGACTCAAGGTTGTTGAGACTAAGTTATGTCTCCGAGTAGCCTCGGACAAGGAACACCCCCTGCATGAAGTCCTGAATACAGTTAAGTGTCACAGGCTGATCACAAGAGTATCATGGATGGCTCAGGCATCAGAGAAGTTTGCATGCTTAAAACCATTGGACGAGGAGTAGAATGGGTCAGAATGTTCAAGTAAAACTCAGACTTATACAGGGTCATTATCACATCGGACCAGGAGTGCAGAGATTGGCCAACAGGCAGCGCTAAATACGAGGTGCAACAACTCTTTCATGACACTTCAAGCCTCTCATTTATTCAGATGGCTCTGTGCTCAGAGGCAAAAGAAGTGCCAGGAGGTTTATAGCCTAGGTTAATTGGACTGTTTTTAGTGCAGGAGAGCTTGGCATATAATACCACGACATCTAGTGTGAGGAAGGAGGTGGAGGCAGTCACAGCGGCGGTCGGCTGGCTGGAGGAAAAACAGCACACACATGTGATTGTAACGGACTCACAGAGTATGCTGAGAATGGTGAAGACAGACATGCTTCGTGCAGAGTGGCATACTTCACTTCCAAAGTCAAACATAAACGGTTTGTTGGATCTTGTCCCCGGGACGTGCTGGTGTAGTGTGAAACTATCAGGCCGACAGACTGACTGGATCTGTATTGTTGGGTGGGGTAATGGTACATGGCAAGGCAGACATGGGCAGGGCCGTTTGGGACCATGTGTGTGGAAGAGCAGATAAACCGTTACAGATTAGAGAGAATGGTGTCATAGGGAGTGACTTGAAGATCTGGACCGCATTCAGTACTCAGAGGAAAGGCCAGACATAATGCAGATTGTGCTGTTAGTATTGGAACTCTTCGCTCGCTGATGAGGCCGGAACACGTATGAGAATATCCTAAGTATTTTGATGTCGGTTCTTGACTCAACTCAACTCAATTCATGAAGATATGAGACATATTTTTATTTGATTGCATGAAGCGATAATTAGACTTACGCTAGATTGTGATTTGGTTGTATAAGGCGATAAGTAGAGATAAGCCAAGTTGTTAAGTGGTTGTATGAAACGATATATACAGGATTTTGTATATTTGTATAACTGTGATAGCATTTCAGTTTGGTCTTTCTTCCATCTCTAGATAGAGGGTTTGAAGGAAACGCATTCTTTTCTTTTCATGTCAGTTACGGAGTCACGGAGTTTGTGCAGTTAGCGGGACTATTGACACATCTTTAGGCGCATTGACCATATGTTGGTAGCCCTTTTTTTTATTTCGGTGGGCCATGTGGTCAGTATCACTTCGGCCGTCATTACTTCCCATGAGATTTCCTGGTACTCATTTAACGTCCGGCCCACCTGGGAACCCCTAGTACTCATTTAACGTCCGGCCCACCTGGGAACCCCTAGTACTCATTTAACGTCGGGCCCACCTGGGAACCCCTAGTACTCATTTAACGTCCGGCCCATCTGGGAACCCCTAGTACTCATTTAACGTCCGGCCCACCTGGGAACCCCTAGTACTCATTTAACGTCCGGCCCACCTGGGAACCTCTAGTACTCATTTAACGTCGGGCCCACCTGGGAACCCCTAGTACTCATTTAACGACCGGTCCACCTGGGAACCCATGGTACTCATTTAACGTCGGGCCCACCTGGGAACCCATGTCAATGTTTAAAATCTGCCTGGATGTGAACGTGTACCCATGGCCAAGGATCCTCTGTGCTACCGAGCCTTCCCTGGTATTATAAGCCTGGTTTATTCTCTCGCTCAGTGTCCCAACAGAACATCAGTTGCAGGCGATGTGGAAGTAGACTGCCTTGTGTTGGTTTTTAACAACGGTATGAGCATCGGTCGTTCAGAAAGCAATGGCAAACTACTGAACGTAAGCTATTCTAGTAAACCAGAAACAGTAAAAATGCTGTGGTTGATTGCAATGTTCTGTACCAGGACATTTAACTAACTAACCTACTAGCTGAGTGTCGACATCTGTATGCCTTTCAACAATCGGTAATGTTTGGTTATGATGACGCGGGCAGTATTTCATGGCTAGCACATGTCATGAAATCACAGCATGTTTCACCAATGTTTTGGACTCTCAGGAGTGGCACATCCATCCTTGGGTCTTGTAGACTATTGATGGATGGTAACAACCTTAACCATAGTTAATTTAACTATGTTACCATTTCTGCTCATAATTATATAAACACACACACACACACACACACACAAATAGACAGAGATGGGGAGAGGATGAGACAGAGAGAGAGAGAGAGAGAGAGAGAGAGAGAGAGAGAGAGAGAGAGAGAGAGAGAGAGAGAGAGAGAGAGAGAGAGAGAGAGCACACACACAGACGCAAACACAGACACACATGTCTGCCCACAGCCATCTGTCTCTTGTACTGGAAATCATTTCTGATAGCCACGTTCCTCTATACCGTTTTGATGGCTGATGGCGGAGCTGATCATACAGTTACATATGTGATGTCAGTTGATGTCAAACAGTTCAGCATCTTATCTCTTGGTCTCACCATGACACTTCCCCTCTAACTTTCCAGCTGTGAGGACATACTCTATCTTTACCTTCATGACATGCCCAAAGAATTTGGAATGGCCTCTTCGAATGCGAGTAATCAGTTCTCTTTGTGAGTTAACCTCTGTTAAGATATCCTCATTGCTCCTTCTATCCGTCCACGGCGGTCTCTTAATTCTTCTATAAAACTACACCTCCTCAGGTTTCACATAATTAATCACTTGCCTGCTAATTATCCATAACTCACATCCGTGCACCAGGATTGGCTCAATATAGCGCTTAAGAAGTCTTTTCTTCACATCGACTGATAAAGATGAATTGCAGAGAATATTCTCCATCTCATGAAAAGCTACCTTTGCTTGTTCTATACTACATGTAATATCTGTAACACATCTTCCATCCGCTGTAATTAAAGTGCCCAAATACTTACATACACTGACTTGTTTCAGATTGGTTCCATTTAAATCAAGGAATTACCTGAATGCATTCAAACACAGACGCCCTATACAAAATATTGCACGATTTCTTGCCTGGCATATTTCGCTGCATCTGGTCTGGTGGTTCCATTCACCTCGATGTTGTATTTGGATAAACACATTGTCTTTCCAACACCCATGTACGAGGGGAAGTCAATAAGTAAATCACAAATGGCTGTAGAAAAAAAAATATGATAACAACTTGGGAAAAGTTTATTTTTATACATACATTGTCCCTTTATTTCTCAATATAATTTTCACCAACATTGATGCACTTATCTCATCCTTTTATCAGTCCTCCCAAACCGGCCGCATAGAACTGAGTGCTCTGTTTTCTAAACCACGTCGTTTTTCACTTCACATTCAACTTCGGCGTCATTCGCGTCATTGAGAAAATTTTTCTACCCAACTATGCACCGTTTTACAGGGAAAAAATTGGTCAGCATAAATAGGAAGCATTTCCTTATGAATGACGTTTGCAGGCAGACCTTTTGGCGCACAACAGCATGTTGCTTTTTGGTTGTACACTCCGTAAGTACAGTCGCCATTTTGTTCATGCGCTGTGCATGCGCATGGGACACCTAGTGCCACTTGACGGACGGAAATATAAAGTTCGATCTAATATATATATATATCTTTTCTATATCGTAAACAGGCATAACGACTCTTCAGATTCACGAATACAATGGAGACAAGTGAAAAGTCAAACAATGGATTTTACGACTTAACTACGCAAGAAAAATCTAGGATTCCTGATCGTCAACAAAATGGAAAGACACTTTCCAGGTAAAGCTTATTTCTTCCATATTTATTTTAACGGTTTTATTACAGCTCGGTATGATTCTGAATATAGGGAGCTGAATTAATTATCGTAGTGGCTAGACACTCACCTGCTGATGTGGTTGTCATGGGTTTGATTCCATACAGTAGAACTCTAGACTACCCGACATCAGCGAAGTGTCGCTGGCAGTTAGTTCATTTCATTGTTACTGTAATGGCGGGATACATGATAATTGCTCACATGGTGCATGTCCATTATGCTTTATTACAGCTGAACGTATCGACACATATACAGTTAAAGTTAGTTGCATATCTTTTACAGGACGTCGCAGTCAACCCCGGCATAGTTTGGTTGTTTGTGATTTCTTGGCATGTTTACGTTCAGTAGTTTGCCATTGTTTTCTGAACTACTGGTACTCATACCATTTTATAAACCCCAACGCGAGGCGGTTTGCTGTCAAATCGCCAGCAACTGTGTTTCGAATGCGGGATTACGAACTGAGTCCGCTTTGTCACCGAGCCGGCACTTATCCTGTGATTCTAACCAGTGTAGCTCCATCTCTGCAGCCAGCACCTCAAGTGTACTCTCATTCATCGTGTGCCATATCGTTCAGGGTGGGCGATCAAGAACACCCACCATATACCAATACCAGTTGTGGATCAGATCTGTGTGTTCTTGCTCCGGTTACGTCATGTGGGTATTATATCGTAGCCAAGTGGTTAAGCCTTGCGCTCCAAAAGCTCGTGGGTTCGTTCCCCGAACTGCGATGTTCAGACCACAAATGTACCTTTTCTGGAGACTCCTGGTTGTCATTGCTGGAGCCACGGAGTTCGTGATTCGTGCGGTGCTCTCGGCAAGCGGATTGCTGTTCTTCGGAAAGAAGCCGAGTAAGATGGGGTAAAACCCGATGTAATAAAGTCGAGCCTCTGAACTACATTACTTTAGACATTATATTCAGGTGTTTATCTCTTTGTCTTCCTTTTTCGGTCTTCCAATCAAAGGTGACAGTTTTTCACTAATAAATGGCAACTATCCAGAAAGAATAATTGAACTCTTGAACTTTTCGACAGCTAAAACGTGTCGAGAATGCCCAATTACACTCCTATGGCGAATAACTGATCCATCAGTAGACATCACATCATCTGGATAGTAACAAGTTCAGGTAACAGAGATGTGCTTTTTGCAGAAGGACATTGGGAATGATGTGGGCAGAGAACACAGCCAAATCCGAGTTATTGGCAACTACAGGTGTAACTACGTCAACTCATACACGCATAACGAAAATTGAAAGGGGATCTATGGGACATTAGAAGACATGGAATAGAGACATTAACCTTTGTGGGAAAAATCTAGACAAGAAAATCACAATGAGACAGAACAATATGTATATACGTGTAAGGCTTCAACATCTGAGCAACCATAAGTGGTATACAACATATAAACTGTATTAAAATATCAGATGACAAAATCATTGAGGCGCATGATCCCCAATGCCTGTTTCGCACAAGTCGTCTCAATAAGAAGAAAAAGTAGGAGAAGGATGAAGGAGAATACCTGGAAGAATCAGTGGGAAATATGGAGGAAGATAGTGGGAAGAATAGTTAGAAGAGACATTTATAAAATGTTAGTTGCGTACACATTACAGAATGTTGCTATCAACCCAAACATTTATTGTATGTTTGTAATTTACTAGGTAACTTTAGTTTGGAGTATGCTAGTGCTTTCTGAACAGCCGACGCCTCATACCATCGAAAGCAACGCATAGCCCCCTGCTCGATCCCTCGACTCGGTGTGTCGGGGAATTGTGAAACTGCGCGTTTCACTATCCCCTAAGCCACAGCATGGAGAAAGACAGAAAAGAAGCAGAACAAACAGTAAGGAGGTTAAAGACGAAAGAAGAGAAGCGAAGATTTTACTTTTGTGTACTAGTATCGCTGAAGAAATAACATTTACTTGGGGAAACTTTACGGAAACATAATACAGACATGTCTTGACGTTCTTGGAGAATTTTAATGTAACGTACTGAAAAGGTTCATAATTATAACGTGTCATCTCACATGATCACCAGAGATGTTTATAAGCTCTATGTTTTTGTCTCAATTATGCCATGTGGCACGCCCTCTCCTAGTTCTTTTCACCACAATCTTGCCAGTTGTCACATAGTTTTCTAGATTCCTTTCTTCTCATAACGTGCCCGAAAACATCTTGACTGTTTACCTCGAATTTCCCTAATCAGTTTACGCTGTTCATTTGTTTCTTGTAGGACTCGCTCATTGGTTTCTCTATCTGTCCATAGTATGCTTTACATTTTCCTCAGAAACCACATTTCCATTGCAATTAGATATTTTTTTTCCCAGCTTGTCTGCTCATTATCCACGTTTCATATCCAGACAAAAATATGTATTCTATGTACCACTTCACCACACTTTTTCTAGTTGCAATTAGTGGTTAGGATGTTTTCCTAAGAGACCGAACCATATGGGATAAAACCCGGTTAAATGAAGTCGACCCTGTCGACTTTTAAGTGAATTTTTAAGCGACCTGTTCACAGTAAGACTTGAGATATGAATGAGTTAAATTGAGTCAAGAATCGATAGCACAGCACTTGGGACATTTCCATTCATCCCCCTGTCTTCGTTTTCAATAACCAGCGAAGAGTCCAATTACAAATGGTACCATGTGACCGTCTGTCCTTTCAGCGGAATACTAAGTATCACCTGCATCCCTCGAACATACCGACATTAATATAGTATGCTATATTGTAGCTGAACATATCAATACATGTATTGTATATGCAGCATCATTCTCTCTAAGCTGAGATGATTTAATCCGTCCTTCTACATATTACACATGACCCGGAAGGAATTTAATCATCTACTCAAATGCCCTTGAAACATAATTTCGTGTTTCTACAGTTAAAATATACACAATTTTACAGGCCGCTATTTTGAACAGATAAAATGTCAACATACACCGCCACTTAACAAGGCAATGAGCAGTTTGAATGTCACTCTTGCAAAAATTGCCTCTGTTAGTGTGTGTTCTTCAAACTACATCGTCAGCTGTTTGAGTGAACAACTTGAATAGGACAACGAGGTTGTTTCTGGTTGGTCGAAATCAGTGCTAACATAAAACTGGGGTCTGTTTGTCGTGTGCATACACGCATGCATGTGCGTGCAAAGTAATTGCCGTTTTCCATAGATGAAGGACTAACATTGGACTAATGTCGTTATCGTAACCTCTGTTTGAAAATGTCGCTGCTGAGCAGGTACTCACTGTTTCGTTATTGGGATCAATATCAGCATTTTGATTACGAATGTTTAGTAAGTGTACTATGATGTTAGAACTCCATGTCCTATGATATGTATATAGTAGAACTTCATCCAGCCTACTCGACAACAGTTATATGTCGCTAGCATTTATGTGGAATTTCTATGATAAGTATCGTGTTTCCCGAAAATAAGACCGGGTCTTATGTTAATTTTAACTTTTAAAAATTACACTAGGGCTTTTTTTTTTTTTTTTGTTATTGTTCATATACAAAAATCTACATTTATTCATGTACAAAATTCTACATTTTTTCAAATACAGTCATGTCATCTTCTTCTGGAACATGGTAATAACTCTCCAAATCCCGAATTCCGACCTGAATTTCTTGCGACCCCATTTACTGTAGAACCATTGGTCCCAATCTCACATGTCCAGCAATAAAGCTTTCCATAAATTAGCATTTCTTGTCCATGTAGCCTGCTCATAGTACATTGGTAACTTTTTTTTCCACACGAGTGACGTATTTAATTATGAACCACATCCGGTCATTATCAAGTGCGCACCAGTAGCGTCTGTACTCCGACTGGCCATTCGGCAACACGTCTCTCTCATTCTAGCTGACGGTCTGAAGTAGGGCTTATTTTAGGGGTAGGTCTTATTTTCGGGGAAACACGGTATATAGAAGAACGCTAGATAAGAGAAGTAACGACTGCAACCGGATATTACAATAATAAATAAAAACAGTTCAATCAGGTGCCGTCTCCACATTGAAGGTTGGCTGCAATGGATCTCCATTCTGTAAGATTGCTGTTCGTCTATCACTTGGTGTTAACTTTCCACTTGTATCGCTGTCTGCCTCTTGCTCGCTTGCCTTCAACGTTAACCTCCAGGAAGGCTTTGATAAGAGTGTTATGCGCCGCCACTGTGGTGAAGGGGTTTCTAACGTAATTCGTAATTCCGCATATCGCGTACGAAACACACATGCGGGCGATTGTGAAGCAGATGGCGTTGAGTTGAATTTAAGGCTGGTCCGTCAGAAAGCAATGACATATTATTAAACGTAAACTTACCAAGAAAGCCAAAACAGAAAGCAAATGTTGCGGTTGAATGCGACGTCATATAATGAGCATGCTTCTAACTTTAGTTATGTCTTTTAATGTGGCTGAAATATTTCACTTGCCTCCTTTTATTTCTTTCACAACTCTATTTTCGTTCCCAGTCTTTCTAGAACCTCTATTTCATTGTTTTGTTTCCATGAAATACGATATATTCTGCAGTATATCCACATCCCCAATTCCAACTGCTTGTTCATTGTCCACGCTTCTTTGTCATATTGAAGTGTTGAATAAGATTTGACAATTCTCATTTTAATGCGTTGCTATTTTTTTCTAAATGATAATACTGATTGCAAGATGTTGAAAGCAGTTTTGGCCATCCCTATTCTCTTTTTTATTTCTGTTTCACTTATGACAGGCACCTTGCTGTCTTGCCATACGATGGTTTGTAAAATAGAGTTAGTTAGTTAGTTAGTCGACAGATCATCCTCACTGCACATAGAACCATACAGTCCATAAGTGCTCGGATCCCCTCCTCAGGAAATCCCGCAGCGTTTAGCGGCTCACGACAACAGTTCTGTGTTCGCTTATTACTCTTCTTTGGATTCCTGCGCATTGTTATTGTTTCGCCACACCATTTTTAACTTACGTTTCTCGTAGCCTGACCATGATTGTAAATTCCCAGTCATCGCTTGGTTCTCGCAAACGACTTACTTCTCGTAGAGCATTCAGAATGTCAGCCTGGTCCATGGCTCGTCCGCCTTCTACAGTAATCCTACCTGCAAGCTTGTCAGCCTGCTCATCCCCCTGTACGCCCGCATGCTCTGGCACGTGCTTGGCACATTTGTATTCTGTCCCTCATGGTTGGAAAATCAAGAAGGTAGCGGATCGCCCTGCATGCTGTATCTCTTGTACATCCAAGAATGATGCGCATGGCTTCGTTCTGTATCCTTTCATACCTTTCTATCTGCTTATGGCTGAGAGTCAGGATCGCCATCGCATGCTCCAGAACAAAATTGACTAGCCCCTTGTAAAGAAGACATAGATGGCGCTGCTCACAGTTTGCCGCCACCACCACCCGCATCGCAGCCAAACCCCGCTTGGCCTTTGTTATCACCTGGTCTACGTGCTCATTATAAGCAAGGCTTCGATCAAATCGTATCCCCAGGT
This sequence comes from Cepaea nemoralis, assembly GCA_014155875.1. Classification (NCBI taxonomy): domain Eukaryota; kingdom Metazoa; phylum Mollusca; class Gastropoda; order Stylommatophora; family Helicidae; genus Cepaea; species Cepaea nemoralis. The sequence goes on along the minus strand of JACEFZ010006661.1, from coordinate 290,321 downwards.
AAATTAATTGCCTGCGTTCTTTCAACGTCTCTGAACCCAGATTTACAGTTGGTGTTGGAGTGTTGACAATATGTTTATTTAAAGAGAACCATGTCACTGTTACCTTTGTTGGGTTGAACATTGCCCCAGCTTCAACATATCAAGTGCTTATTCGATTGAGTTTGGTTTGTAGTTCTACAGCAACCTGATATCTGTCCTTACACTGACGATACACTAAAACATCGTCTGCATACGACAATGTCCACGCTTTCCGGCATGGCACATGATTGATTAATTGATTGAATGTGTGAAAACTAGCATACAGACTGCAAATAGTAACTTACCAGTGAAGAAAAGTAAGAAAAAGCAATAGTAGATAACCGATGAAACCTTGAGCAAAATTACTTAAAGAAAGAAAGCAAAGAACACTCAAGAATAATCATTAAAACACAGAGAAATACGTCACATGTGCAGAGTCCCATGAAGAAAAAAAAAATGTAAAAAATAGAGTATCTAGAAACAAACCACAACTCGAAATGATTACGTGGAACTATAAACAGCTTTATAAAGAAAAAACATAATCTATATCTATAAAACAAAGTGTATGTATGTAAATATGTAAATATGTAAATATGTATGTCCTTTATTTTTTCGCTAACGGCCCATCCGATTGAGATGAAATTTTCTACACGCCTTCCTTTCATTCCAGAGCTGTCAACTGTCGTATTTTTTTTTCTTCTTCCTCCTCCTCCCTCCTCCCATTCCCAAAATACGTACGTAAATATATGATGATGATAATGAAAGAATCCCCGAACCAAAACGCTTGGGAAAGGGAAGAAAATGACGTGACTACACATTAGCTAAGGGACTTAACTCTAGAAAAAGTTATTTCAAGGGGCATAACTTTTAATAACATTGTTGTATAACTTATAGTCATATTGTTGTATCGTTTTCAATGATTTATAAACTCTTTGTCTATAGTTATGTACCGGCATATGAGTTATAATAAATAATGATACAATCTTTTAGACATTTTCAAAGTTTACATAAAAATAATGCATAATGCATAACATTGTAACTCATCTTTCTATACTTAAGAAGTTATCTAAAAGATGTTGAACAATATCATCGCATCTTTAGTGTTTTCCGCCATCATATCGACACGATTCGCTTGACAGCACTTCTCAGCGCTATCAAGCAAAGACGCCTTACACATTTCAAGCAGTCTGATACGGGGGGGGGGGGGGGAAATGGCACGTCGTAATAGCACAAAGAAACAAGCAGCTTCCAAGATGCATAGTGAGAAAACCGACCAGACTATCAAGAAGACGAACCTGCCTTTGGAGAGTCTGCATGCAAGCTGTAATAAAGTATCTGAACCTACAGTCAATGAAACTACCAATAAGAAGAGCGACGACTACCCACAGACGAACACAAAACTTGTGAGAGGAAGGAGGACCAAGACACCAGAATCAGAAACACTGATTCAAACACAGTCAGATGGGTGGTCAAGCGGCACATGCATGAATACGCACAAGATGCAATGACATATGTTCGCGCATATGGCCGCCCAGATTTGTTTATTACCTTCACATGCAATCCTACATGGGATGAAATAACAGAACTGTTGTTAACTGGACAATCATCATCAGATCGCCCTGATATTTCCGCACGTGTGTTCAAACAAAAATTGAAATCTTTAATGGATTTAATTGTCAAGCATCACGTTTTTGGAGAGACACGCTGTTGGATGTATTCCATCGAATGGCAAAAAAGAGGATTGCCACATGCACACATTTTGATTTGGTTGATGGAAAAAATCACACCAGATCAAATTGATCAAGTCATCTCAGCAGAAATACCAGATGTCGACATTGATCCAGAGTTACTTGAAGTCGTCACCAAAAACATGATTCATGGTCCATGTGGCTTCCTCAATAACAATTCACCTTGCATGTCTGATGGAAAATGCACAAAACGGTACCAAGACATTTACATGCAGAGACAATCACTGGCAATGACGGATATCCACTATATCGTCGACGCTCAACTGAAGATGGCGGCAAATCTATCACTTTAAAAGTACGAAACAATGATCTTCAAGTCGATAATCGTTGGGTTGTACCGTATTCACCGTTACTCTCGAAACGTACAAAGCACACATCAATGTCGAGTATTGCAATTCGGTTAAATCGATCAAGTACATTTGCAAATATGTCAACAAAGGAAGCGATATGGCAGTTTTTGGAGTGGGAAATGCAACTGCGTCTATCGATGAAATAGACCAATATCAAGTGGGACGCTACATTAATAGTAATGAAGCAGTATGGCGTATTTTATCATTTCCAATCCATGAACGTCATCCAACAGTTGTTCATTTGGCAGTGCACCTTGAAAATGGACAGCGCGTGTACTTCACAACAGAAAATGCAAGTGAACGAGCATTGTCACCACCACCAACAACGTTAACTGCATTTTTTTCATTGTGTGGGAATGATATGTTTGCAAAGACACTACTTTACTCTGAAGTGCCAACATACTACACATGGAATGCATCAGCGAAAAAGTTTCAACGTCGCAAACAAGGTAAAGCAGTTGAAGGACATACCAATTTATATTCGACCGACGCGTTAGGCCGTCTGTACACTGTTCACCCAAACAATGCAGAATGCTTTTACTTGCGATTACTGTTAATCAACGTACGTGGACCGACATCCTTTCAAGAATTAAGAACAGTAAACGGTCAAGTATGTGCCACTTATCGTGAAACTTGCCAAGAATTACATCTTCTTGAAAACGATGCACACTGGGACACTTCACTCGCTGATGCATCAAATACTGCTCAACCACAGCAAATACGCACATTATTTGCCATCATATTGACAACTTGCTTCCCATCCAATCCAAAAGATCTTTGGGAAAAATACAAAGACTGTATGAGTGAAGACATCCTACATCGTTTGCGTGCAATGAATCAAAATCCGGACATTCAATTCACACAAAATGTGTATAATGAAGCATTGGTTTCGACGGAGGACATATGTTTGGCAATCGCTAACAAACCACTGGTACAATTGGGAATGACTGCGCCAGATCGATCTGCAAACGATCTTTTCGATCGTGATTTGCAACGAGAATCACTCTTTGATGTCGACGAATTGTGTGCATTTGTTCAAACGAATCTTCTGAAATTGGTTCCAGAACAACGTATAGTGTATGACATAATTATGCATGCAATTAAAAGCCAAACCGGCGGATTGTATTTCCTAGATGCGCCCGGGGGCACAGGGAAAACTTTTCTCATTTCACTTATATTGGCAACCATACGATCACGACAAAATATTGCGCTGGCTATCGCATCATCTGGAATTGCGGCAACTCTTTTGGATGGTGGCCGAACAGCACATTCAGCACTAAAATTGCCCTTGAATATTCACATCACTGAGACACCAACATGCAATATCCGAAAAAATTCTGGAATGGGTAAAGTACTCCAATCATGTCAACTCATTGTATGGGACGAATGTACTATGGCACACAAAAAAGCATTGGAGGCGCTTCATCGTACACTACAAGATTTCAGAGGAAATGAACAGCTCTTCGGTGGCGCACTTATTTTATTGTCTGGTGATTTTCGACAAACTCTACCAGTTATACCACGTTCAACACCCGCTGATGAACTTAATGCATGTCTGAAATCATCAGTTTTGTGGCGACACGTTCAGAAATTGACTTTGAAGACCAACATGCGTGTACAACTACAACATGATGCATCCGCAGAAGTTTTCGCAAAACAATTGTTGGATATTGGGAATGGAAAAATGCCTATCGATGAATCCACACATAGTATCACGTTGCCAACAAACTTCTGTAACATCACAGCAACTATAGACGAATTAATTGACAAAGTTTTCCCAAATATGGCACGGAATCACAAAAATCATCAATGGCTCAGTGCACGTGCTATATTAGCAGCTAAAAACAACGATGTCAATGCCATCAATTGCGCCATTCAAAACGAAATACCAGGCGAAGCGACAACGTATAAGTCCATCGATTCTATGATGAATCAAGACGAAGTTGTCAATTATCCAACTGAATTCTTGAATTCCCTTGATTTGCCAGGCATACCGCCGCACGTTTTAACATTGAAAATTGGTGTGCCTATCATTCTTCTCCGAAACATCAATCCACCTCGACTTTGCAACGGTACCAGGCTTGCAGTCAAAAAGATGATGAACAATATCATCGAAGCTACAATTTTGAATGGGAAATTTAAAGGAGAAGATGTACTGTTGCCTCGCATCCCAATGATTCCAACAGACATGCCATTCGAATTCAAACGCCTGCAGTTTCCGGTGCGAGTTGCATTTGCCATGACGATCAACAAAGCACAGGGACAATCGCTACAAGTGTGTGGACTAAATTTGGAAAATCCGTGCTTCACACACGGACAGCTATATGTGGCCTGTTCACGCGTTGGAAAATCTTCGGATTTATTCGTCTACGCACCAGACAGAAAAACAAAAAATATTGTTTATCAAAAAGCACTACGTTAGACATCATATTTGGTGTTCGGCCATAACTTGAAATTTATACAAGATTTAAAAAAAAATAATCCTAGCATTAAGCAAACTTTTCTCCTCTAGATAGACAGACAGACAGGCAGGCATGCAGGCAGGCAGGCAGGCAGGCAGGCAAGCAGGAGAGGAGGCAAAGAAGAGAAGAAGGATGGGAATATGAGAAGAAGTAGAATTTGGGGATGAAAAAGAGGGGAAGAAGAAAAAGAGGTTGAGAAGAAGAAGGCGAAAAGGATGAGAAAGATAAAAAAAAAAGGAGGATGAGGAGAATAGAATGAGAAATAGTAGAAAAGTACAAATGTCTTCATGCTTTTTAAATGCATTATGTTCTGGTGTTTCTTTAACACATTTGATCCTGGGGGAAATTTTTGGCTTTATGTCATAGTCGTAATCTAACACCTTTAGTTTTGGGGTATATTTGACAAAGCTGCCCTCGTGTAACTTTAACCCATTCTGCCTTGATTATTGCTTTAGACTCCTGCCTCTGAACCACTTGGATCCAACATTGATTATCCTCTAAACATGATTGTCAGAAGATGTTGATTTAAGTGCCGGGGTCCATGTGGTACTTCCAGCATGCCAGCACAATAATAACAACATCAAGTGCAGTTGTGTTTAGAAAATAGGTGCATAACATCGTATATTCACAGCAAATGCCCGGTATCAGTTGCAAGTTTATTTGTTGCTTTCACTTTCTGTATTTCAAACTGCTATAATAATAACTCTTTCTGTTCCAGGAGTTTATTACTTTAAAATAACACATTTGTATGATATTCTTCATGTCAAGTTTCTCAAATACAAAGTTAGTTTATCTATTTGCAAATTATTTAAAGTAGTCTCAGCAAGTGTTACATAAAAACTGCACGTCATTACGAGTGCAAATGACTCAAGAGTCTCATTGTTGATGTTAACCTAATGAAGAAATAAATCACTATTACTGCCTCTAAAATTGTCTTATTTAAAACGAAATCAGCCACAGGCAAGTGAGGACTACATTATTGTATTACTTTAGGCTGACCGTACATACTTCACGAAATCATGCTCATTATGTGAACGATACTGCAAGATTCTCGACTCTACAGCAGACAATATAACTATAGTGAATATTTCTTGAATTCAATAATTCAGTTTTCCATTTCATGTTTTCAACTTGGCATTGCTTGTCAGACAGATAGTGGGGAACGGGATCTTATATGACTACTTATATAATTTAAATGAGATGCTCTCCACCATGGTCTGGGCCGGGTCAGACAGACAGACAGATAGATAGATAGATAGGCAGACAGACAGACAGACAGACAGACAGACAGTCAGTCGGGAACGGGAACTTATATGACTACTTATATGAATTAAATGAGATGCTCCCCACCAGGAGTTGGGCGATGCCGGGCCGGGTCAGACAGACAGACAGATAGATAGTCGGAACGGGAACTTATATGACTACTTATATGAATTAAATGAGATGCTCCCCATCAGGGTCTGGGCGAAGACGGGCCGGGTCAGACAGACAGACAGACAGACAGACAGATAGACAGACAGACAGACAGACAGATAGTCGGTAACGGGAACGAGAACTTATATGACTACTTATATGAATTAAATGAGATGCTCCCCACCAGAGTCTGGGCGAAGCCGGGCCGGGTCAGCTAGTATAACATAAAATGGTTGTAACTGAGGAAACATTGGCGAAATTATAGTTGATAACATCGATATAATAAAACGATTTTCAGAAAACACAGAAAATGTATTCTGGGATAGCAGGGTAAATAAACTAACACTGTATAATAGTCAAGATGGACCAAACACATTAAAGGCTGAAGTAGAAAATGCTATTAATAAGATGAAACAAGGAAAGGCTGCAAGTCCTAACAAGATAACAACGAAAATTATATAATCATTATCCAACTTTGGCATTGATACTATCGGTTGATTATGTGGTTGTTTCGGGATTTGAAATTTAAATATTGAGCACAACCCACTACTGGCAACGCCAATCGCATTCTGATATGAACCTAAGGCCTATCCACGTCAATATGGAAGCACTATACTCGAGTTTCGCCCTCATTTGAGCTCGTCAGTAGTGCATATCCCTGACCGGATCCGGAAACAGTCCCGGATCACGCGTGTGAAGCGGGTGTGTAACCACGCAGCACACACTGGACACACCAAATTATCACAACAGAATACCACAACGCTACCCATCGTAGGCCATGCTCAAGATTGCCCAATCGCCGCGACCGACGTCCGTCAATCGATGGGACCCGAACGATCAGGACTTTTCACTGGCAAGGAACACCAGGCCTCCTAAATCCAGTGAGCAATAATCAGTTGATTATGTGGTTGTTTCGGGATTTGATGAGCTCAAATGAGGGCGAAACTCGAGTATAGTGCTTCCATATTGACGTGGATAGGCCTTAGGTTCATATCAGAATGCGATTGGCGTTGCCAGTAGTGGGTTGTGCTCAATATTTAAATTGATACTATCACAGAATTATTTATATATACATATATATAAATCAGGGTCGTGCCCCGGATATATATATATATATATATATATATATATATATATATATATATATATATATATATATATAATGTGCCGTGCCGGAAAGCGTGGGTGGTCATCACTCGCCATTTCACTCGATCACCGTGGTTGTGGGTCAGCTCAGTGTTCCTGTATCGACCATGCCATGTGACCAAGCCATCCAGGTATTTACTTCTCGGTCTTCCTCTTGGTCTGTCCCCTTCGATCTTGCCAGTTGTCACCAAATTCTCCAATTCATTTCTTCTCATAACATGTCCAAAAAATGTTGACTGTCTTCGTCTAATTTGGTCACTGGTTTTCTCTCTGTCCATGGTATTCTTTGCAATCTCCTCAGAAACCACATTTCTGCAGCCATCAAATGTTTTTCAGCTTGACTGCTCATTGTCCAAGTTTCACATCCATACAAAAGAACAGGCTCTATGTAGCACCTCAACACTCTTTTTTGTCGTTTCAATTGACATCTTTTTTATTGGTCAGTATGTTTTTCATCTTGCTAAAGGCTACTTTCGCCATGGCGATCCTTGTTCTAATCTTTTCAAGGCATCTCCCATCAGATGTTATGACTGTTCCAAGATAATTGTACCGATTCACTTGTTGAAGAATATTCCCATTTACTTGTATATTACATTGTGGTATTTTGTTTTTCCTAGTGACGACCACAATCTGTGTCTTTTTACAATGTAATTCCTTGACTTGCGATGATCGGTTATTAGGCGAATCATAATGAACTAGGCGCTTTTAAAGAAGGTAGTTTGCCGCTGCTTTCCTTCCTTGCTGTGACCGTTCTGGCCGGGTGACCGCAGCCATTGCCCCAATAATGAGATCTTCTGTCGCGAAATTTGAAAATCATAACGAACAACTATCTATCGGCTGCCCTCAAAATTTCAGCCACCACCTGCCTTCCGTGGCTTCTTTTGAATATTTCCAATAAACGAATACGAAATAACACTACATAATCCAGAGGAAAACACTAAAAACAGCGTCTCCCGAAGAATGAATGCGTTAAGCCGTCGCCATTTTACTGGTGTTTTCACACATTCACATGTGTATTAATATACTCCTCAGGATGTTCATGTTGGTTTCCATGCTTTCAACGATTAGCGTATCATATTTATTTTTGACTTCGACCAGGTATTGTTCACTTATATGTCTGGTTGTTTTAATGCTAATATATCGATTTAAGGCGTCCTCGATGTCATTATTTCTTGGTATTTAAATTTTATTTGTAATGTTATGACTAAACGTTTGTGGTCAGAGTTGAAATAAGCACCAGGGCCAGTTTTTGGTAGTTTCAGTATAGGGTTATAAATATATTTGTAATAATATATTGTACTAGATTTTGTTGTTATCTTCAGTTATAAAACAACAAACTACTTAATGTAACATTGCCTAGAAAAGTTGATGCAGTTTTGTGTAGCGAGCCATCTTATTATTTGTAACACACTTTTCCAACATGACCCTAGGAAACTGTAAACGTGGAAAAGCTTTGGAGATAGAACGAGAAACCAAACTAACTACATATATGAAAGATTTTGTGGAGTAGAGGTTACGAAAGTAATCGAAAAGCAAATGCGGGTGATTTGAAGCAAACTGTCATACACTGGTTTCCATGCAATGGTATGAATGCCGGTCGTTCAGAAAACAGTGGCAAACTATTGAAGATAAACTTTCCCAGAAATCAGAAAAAATGTTTACACTTCTATTCATCAATTTACTTATACTAACTTTTTTTTTTTTTAATTTGCAAATAACAGACAGTTTGCTAAAGTTTTACAAAAACATACATTTAAAATAGGGCCATGTAATTTTAAGATCCGTGTTAAACAGGTAGTGTGAGATACCTCCTCCCCTCCCATGCCTGATATATTCTTAACGATGCTGTTTCACACACTTACGACAGCTTGTTGTTATTGTATTGCCTAACCAATTTGCCATGTGGCCTTTGCAGTTTGTGCAGATTTATGTGACCAGAATGAAATGCATTGTGCCTAGGTCCGGGTAGGGTGTCTTCTGTGGCGTTAAATTATTCAACAAATACTGGGTTGTATATATAAAAGTTGGTTGAATATCCTCTACAGGACGATACAGTCAACCCCAGTATTTACTGGTTGTTTGCGATTTCTTAGACAGTTTACGCTCAGTAGTTTGCCATTGCTTTCTGAACTCATACTGTTTGAAACCAGCGTAAAGTGGTCTGCTTCCAAATCGCCCGCAGCTGTGTTTCTAACGCGGTATGCCGGATTATAAATTGCGTCCATAATCACTTCGCCAGACGGGATGTATACCTGTGGGATAAAAAACAAAGGTAGACACAGGTGGCCATTCACGGGCACGTACAGGATGCAGACACACACGGCGGAACTTTTTCCAGGAAACTCATAAATTATAACTAGAAAGATCGACGATTGAAAAACAAACACACACACGCACGCACGCACGCATACACGCACGCACGTACACACACACACACACACACACACACACACACACACACACACACATTCACACACACACAAATGTAACTGCAGGCGAGTATTTAGATCGAATTTGTAATCAGACTCAAGAAAAACAAAATAATGAAAAAAACCTTTAGAATACTTATCATTACATCCGAGATGTAGTCCGATCAACACAACAATTAGTAAGGCAAAACGGAGTTAGGAATGGGACAGGGGTGCGGAAAACGAAACGGGGAAAACCGTGACAAAAAACAAGTGACAGATTGAACGTTGCGGCTAAATCCTTCGTCATCACACATTGTTACAATTTACTCCAACATTCACCCTACTGATGTACCTAAAAATGTAGATTATCCTATTCTGACACACAAAAAAAGACATGGGCAATTACGATTCAACTTATTATGTCTACTTCAGCAACAAGAAGATCTTGTTGGTGACACTGTGCATCCTGGTGACAGAAATGTGTGAGCGGCTGACTTACTACAGCATCATGGCTGGTCTGGTGTTGTACTGTACCAGCACTCTTAAGTTTGGTCAAACAGATGCTACAACAATCAATCAAGTGTTCGCAGGTCTGTATGTTTACCTTTGCTTCTGACTGCGTTTGGTTGAGGTATGAAATATGTAATGAAGTAGGTCAGTATCAGCCTAATAATAACAGAGGTGTGCGACAGGGATGCGTAATATCTCCATATCGTTTTTTTCCTAATACAGTGAACATATTGGTAGAAATGTAGAAGATATGAAAAGAATCGTCATTTGGAGACGTGACATCAATAACATTAGATATGCGGATGATACAGTATTGATTGCTGACAATGAGCTGGATCTGCAACATTTAGTAGATGTTGTTGTTGCATAAAATAAACAACTACGGTTAGAATTAAATTGTAAGAAGACTCAGATTATGTTCGTCACTAAGAAGAAGGAAATACCCCAATGTAATATATAAGTAATGGGGATATTCTTAAACAAGGGAATCGGTACAACTATTGGAGAAATTAGAACAAGAATCATCATGGCGAAGGCAGCCTTTTGCAAGATGAAAAACATACTGACCAATAAAAATATGTCAATTGCTATGAGAAAAATAGTGATGAAGGGCTATATAGAACCTGTACTTTTGTATGGATTTGAAACGTGGACAATGAGTAGACAAGATTAAACAGTATCTAATGACAGTACAAATGTAGTTTGTTAGGAAAGTGTAAAGAATACAATGGGTAGGCAGAAAAACCAATGATTAAGTCCTACCAAGAATTAAAAAAAATGAAAACACTGCTTAGAGGAATTAGACGTAGGCAGTCTAGAACTTTGGGCACTAATAGCGTGTGGCATTACCGATTAAGCGGTTCCAGCCAGTGTTAAGCAAACATAAGTAGTTCGTTTTAAATTTAAAATTACTATGTGGATAACAAATGCTCCACATTCGGTCTATACTTATGGCTGTGCTTAAGTATTTCAGTCTAAGTAGCATTCGTTTATTCACTTCATATAATGTATAACTCTGCGGAATGCACCTGACGAGATGCAGTGAAATAAGCCAGGTAATAAATCGTGCAACATATTGTTCCTGGAGTCTATGTTTAAACCCCCCCCCCCCCCCCCCCCCCGGATTTTTTTTAATTTGGCCTTCAAAAATTTTATTTTTAAGGACTGCCAGGATAGCACATAAGTGATCATTAACGGGCAACACGGCTTCCGCAGGTTTTGATCATTGGTTTTTATATTTTAGCAAACTGTTACAGTCTACACATATATTCTGACGAACTTGTACAATCTACACGTATATGTTGACGAACTGTTAAAATCTACACATATATGTTGACGAACTGTTACAATCTACACGTATATGTTGACGAACTGTTACAATCTACACGTATATTCTGACGAACTGTTACAATCTACACACATATTCTGATGAACTGTTACAATCTACACACATATTCTGATGAACTGTTACAATCTACACGTATATTCTGACGAACTGTTACAATCTACACACATATTCTGATGAACTGTTACGATCTACATATATTCTGACAGCCCAGGTTGAACCCCGGGTACCGACTGTCCTGATAAGCAACAAAGATCAGGTTTCGAGCCCATTAGACAGGCTATGTTGTTGTCTGTCGGAAAGCATTCGCCATATACATCTATCACCAGCTGCAGGTCTTCACTGATCACTGAACCGGCAAGATTGACCTCTCGTCAATTGTAGACACACGGAGTAGATGTCTAAGGGGGCTTTGGGGTCACAACAAGTCGGGGCACCACAGGAGCGCCAAAACAACACCCTCCTAGGGGTCCAACCCCCGGGGCGGGGCGCACACCAAGCAGCAAACCCTCCCGAGCGCTTTGGAGCCAAAAAAGGTTGGTGGCACCCCCTAGGGATCCAACCCCCGGGGCCCCGCCCCCCTAGGCCCCGGGGTGCACACCAAGCGGTGAACCATCCCGGAGCGCAACTTAGAGATATAGTGTGTATGAGGTACACACCATGGACACACATCAGTGGCTAAAAGCGAATCCAACACGACAGCGTATGTACTGTTGGAGGAATACTGATGGAGAGTGGACCCACTACCACCCCCCAGGGGTTTGGTGCAACTACCAAAGATTTGAATGAGTCGCGCAGGGGACGTCGTCGTATTATAATGCACCACCGCAAGTGAATTAGAGCTACAACCTCCCAGGGTATATCAAGATGAATGGTTGTGAGTGGCTCAAACTCGGCACAGAGCTGCGCTGCGGTCGGCCTTGTGTTGGTCTTTTCTGTTCAAGGCACAATGCACAAGCGAAGCGGGGCGTGACCATAGAAGAGTGTATATTCTGTGAGAGGGGGGTTAAGCGTCCTTATGAGATGTGTGAGCGTTGTACGCTAGACTGCCTTCCATAGGATGATTTCGAAGTTTGAGAGAAGACCAACATCAAGCTGCTTCCATATAGAGGTATGAAACTGGATGGTGTTTCAGAGACATGCCTACTTGCCAGTGGTTCAAGAGTCCCCACAACATTTTGTGGAAAGCCCTCAAGACGACGATTTTGCGACTATCATCTCCGGATCATCCGACGCCAAGGCAGAAGAATAAGTGGGGGAACTATAATCATTCATACTCCTTGGGGTTGGAGGTCCTTAGGAGTTCCACCAGACTGTTTGGAAACAATCGCTGAGGAGGATGTGTAGAACGGGTGAATGTCTAGCCTGTCAATTTGAAGCTGACTGGGATAGTGAACCGTGGAGCGGCGATGTATCGGTGGCTGCACGATGTATGGTTCTGCAACATACCTTTTCAGCTCTGGATAAATCCAAACTTGCGCGCCAGTCAACACACTTCCGCTTAAAACGATCACGCCGGATGTAGCGTGACTGAACGGAGCAAGCGTGATCGTTTTGTTTCTGCGTGACAAGTTTTATGAGCCGCGCGACAATTTTTTTCTCGGTAAGAAAATTGCGCGGCCCAGAGCGGAGTTCAGAATTAGAGACTAGCGACTCAAACTTAAAATGAAGAATTGTAAGTGGCTTGTGCAAGAAGGGGCCTCGATCCGGTGCGATCGCAGGTGCCGCGGCGAGTTCTGCTACAAACACCTCCAACTACTTAAAAAGGGTAGGAATGTGTTTGGGTGCACTATCTGTAATACGGTAGTACAGCAACCATTCGATATGTGCCACACTTGTGATAGTGAACTAGCTGAGCGCTATGTGGCTCTGACAAGAGATTTGCCAGTAGACGATCCCTTGGAGAAATTCATCGAGGTGAAAGAGGCTATGAAAAAAGAGCGCGCTATCTAGCGGGCTATTTAGCAGGCGGGCTTCTGGCTGGTGGGGTGAAGTCAGTAAGCTCTTTTTTCTGGTGCAAGTCGGCAGAAAGTTTGCGTCGAATTTCAGCCTGCTGTTGTCGAAATTTCACTGATTCATTCAGAATTAATTTAAATTCCTGCATCAGAAATTTCCTGGTCCTGCAAGGCCGCCGAGACAAGATCGGAGATTGTTGAAAGTTTCGTTTCAACCAAAATCCTGATTTCGTCATGCTTCTTGGCTTTAAGTGCACATCTGCGGGTCACCAACTTGCCGGCCGCCCCCAATAGCCCACATACGAGAGCGCCTATCTCTAGACCAAAGACGACTGGGACTGCAATAGCTGTTGACAGAAGTCCCACACTCACCGTAATCAGTGCTGTATCAATCCCATCCAAGACATTCACAATCCGATGGTACTTCTTATACAATAGAGACCGTTTTTCATGCTCAGCCTCCAAACTCTTCTGTAGTCTAGTGATCTCTTGAAGACGAAAGGTCTGGTCGGGCGCCATTGTATAGTAGTGCACCTATATATTCAATTCGTGGTTATACGTTTTGAATCCTCCTCAGTGACAGGGTTGATGGTATACAAAAGTTTTATAAGATGAACCCACGGTGAAACCTTAACTTCTCTCAGATTGATGGTATCAACACCCCTAGCATCCTTAAGTATGTTTACTGCAATTCGGTCATCAGTAACTTCCACTTTTCCACCGAAAGTAATAATAACCCAACCCCACGCCTCGCGAGCTAGAGATTTTACTTGAAGGCCTGGCATAACATCCCCCCAATTTGTAAAAGGCCCACCCTTAAGAAAGAGCTTGATATATAGTTTGCTCCCTGGGATAGGACGATCGATATATTCAGGCCGGGGCCGGCTGTTCACCTCCAAACTAAGGGTGTAAACCTTATCATCACCTTTAAGGTAGAACTGGCCTGTCTCATAGCCTACATATACCCCATCAGCGAAGTTAAGTATGCATGGTAGTACTCCCATATTTGAAAGGTAAATGGGTTTATTATTTGACCACCCAAGATAGGGATTTTGTACCACAAACCACAACGGCCAGTCAGAGGCACCGAATCGACCTTCCAAATAATTTTTTGTATTGGCCCAGTACCCCATAACTCTAGTCTGTTCATCTTTCAGCGCAGTCCTATGTTGCGCATCAACATATTTTTTAGTGGCCACATCTTGCTCCTCCACCGGTTCAGCTACATTGGTGATTCTATGGGTGCCCATATTTAGTTCCTCTGTCAGCGTTCCACGTTTAGAGAGCCGCTCCGTAAAACCACGCGTAGCGGCATCACTAGGTCCCGAAGGCTCCCCCACATTAGTGAGGCGAAACCCACCCATGGATAGTGTACCTTGCATAGTGTCCCCATACTTGCTCACGAGCCCAGCTCGGCTGAGCTGGACAACTGTACCTCCGTTGCACTTTCCAACAGACATGGTCTATACCATACGCAGTATTATGTCTTCAAATTGCTGCCCGCCCGCCAGCCCACGAAGCACATGAAGACATAAATGACCACAGATCACATCGTCTGCCTTCTGCAACTGAAAAGTTTGGGTGCGCACGGGGCACCCTAGATAATCCAGGATCTCCTGGGGTGGGTCAAGCCCGAAACTATCGAAGTAAACTGCCATAGGCCCCGCCTTGTAATAAGCCACCCAGTGGGTCCCCTCACCCTCTGACGAGTCTAGATTGACAATCCCACATTCCGGGCTGTGTAGAGCTGCGGGAAGACCATCGCGCATAAACACACCGCGGAAGTGGGGTATATCCTTAGCCGCCTTCTCAATATCAAAGTTGCTTAATGCTTCTTTTTTTTCATCCCCTTACCACCTCTAGCCAGGTACACACCCTTACCCCCCCCCAGCATGTCCCTAAGACCAGGTTGGTTGGCCAACACCAACTTCAAAATATCCTCTCCTAAACCCCCCAGCTGAGGCCGCCCGGCCAACTTCATAACATCCTCCCCTAAACCCTGACCCTTCCTCGGGCGGCCAAACTGCTCAATACTGCGAGACACACCACCCACTTCACGCATCACCCTACCCAGAAGGTCATCCCCAAAACCCCGACCCTCCATCGCCCGGTTATGACGAGCCTGATCAACTGCCTGTGCCACACCAGCAGCTCCGCCCATCAAGCCCCCCCAATCCACCCAGCCAGGGGAGCGCCTTAGCCAAGAGAGGGATCACAGCCCCCAAGGCGGGGAAAAACCCACCCACCTTAACCATCTTTTTGATCTGGCTCTTCGAGAAGACCAGCTCAGCCCCAGAACCCACCGCCACATTCTTCTTAATGTGGTTAATCTGACGCTGGGTCAGGCCGACTTTATCAGCACCGTGCAGCTGCCCCACACCCAGACGTAGGGTGGCACCAGTGC
Organism: Cepaea nemoralis; assembly: GCA_014155875.1. Lineage (NCBI taxonomy): Eukaryota > Metazoa > Mollusca > Gastropoda > Stylommatophora > Helicidae > Cepaea > Cepaea nemoralis. Next base: position 274,559 of record JACEFZ010006661.1, on the reverse strand, counting down.
CGTCTTTCGCCGCCTTGACCAACGTCTCTTTCTGCCCCGGAGAGAGGCTCAGCCCATATGATACCAGCGCCATAGTTATTTCACTATATCTCTAGTGTTTAATTCAAGACTGTAGTAAACTTCCTGCCGTCAGATTCTAAGAACTAGAGACTTATCTGCAATGACCACAGCGAAAGCCTTGGTGTCTGCAGGCACAGCAACATCGAACTCCACCTTGAGAGTGATAGCTTGAACAGCATTCTTAATGGCCTTCAGACTGGGCCCGCAAATCAATAACATGTATGGGGTAGAGGGCCACGAAATCTATAGGACTCACCAGGTTGGACGACTCCCGGCTGGTAATACCATAGAACGCCTCCTTGAAGTCATGCAAAAGCTTTGTAGGCCCGAGAGGTTCTATACTCAGCGAAGTTGACATTCAGATCCACTAGGGGGTAGCGTGCGCTGTTGATCAGGGCGTGAATATTCTTCACCTGCACATGATCAAATATGGCATTGTTTCTTCGTCTGATCATTTTCACGAGCTGTTTGAAAAGCCACCAGAATCCACCGAGGCTTCTCTGTTTGGGATTTAACTCCCAACTGCCAGGTGAAGGATGTGGACTGCGGCACTGCCAAACTATCACACTGTAAGGCGCGGAAAGCCACAGGCACTCTAACTTTATTCTCTATCAGAGTCATCAGCGAGCTCATATAGGTCAGAGAGGGAATAACGTGAGGCATCATCCAGGCAATCTTAGACAGTTCAATCCTACCCTCTGGTGGGGGGACCACAGCGGCTTACGGCGGCTCTACCTTCCGCGGCGGGCACAGCCGCCCGCGTGAAACTACTGCGATGGATGGCCTGAGCATCGTTCTGGCGATCTAGCAGTAGGGACTGCTTGACGCCATAGAGCACCTTCTGATAATCATTACAAAACCCAAAGAAGTATTTGAGTGGGACACAGAAACTGAACGTGCCCGGAGATTGGGGTTTCTTCATAATGATAAGCTGCCGCCTTTCCCAACCCGCATTCCCTACCGCAGCAGCCCCCACATCTGAGTCCTTATACCAACACATATTGAGGCCTTCACCCCAAGCAAAGTCCGCCCCACACGACAGAAGGGTCATCATAGTGGTGGCCTGCCCAGGATATGACACATCATCGATGGTGTTGTTGTTGAGTTGGTAACGTATTTTGTTGAACATGAACGCGACCGCATTGTTAACCAAAGCTACCAGACTATTCGCATTATAATATTCCTCTCGAAACGATCTGAGCCGGCCTTCTACAAGAAGATAGCTCTTGGAAGGGCAAGTGAAGGTATCCTGAGTGTGTATATCAATCTGGATGGTGTTATTCTGGTTGAGGGCAGCAGGGTTCTGCGACTCATACTCCCGATACTCAAAGGATTCAATACCCTCATCGGTATGTACAGGCTCGGTAATTTCAAGCATGGAAGTGCGTTGCTCGTCCATGGTGATATTATAAACGTCTAGACTTATCTCTAATTGTCTTGAAACCTCCTCCCCGGCTGGCGATATCCAACGCCTCCAGACTGGGCTGGACATCAGGCTGGACAGCGAGCTGGATAGTGGGCTGGACAGCGAGCTGCTTTAAAACCTCAGCGCTCTTAGCTGTGAGTTCCCTCTTCAGCTGGGGTGGCAAAGGCTTGAGCGCGTCCACCAGCTTCTTGGCAGCCGCACCTGCGGAGGCCACAGACTCCGTCGTCTTGGCCACATTCCTAACTAAGGGGCTGCCAACAAATTTGGCAACTTTACTGACAGCGCTGGGTATCACCTTAGCACCTGAAGAGACCAGACTTCCAACCGCCCGAGCTGCCGAGCCCAACCAATCGAACATCCCCCCACCTACCCGTCTCCGACGTCTTGGGAAAACATACATGGTTACACACTGCGAATATGTAGCCTTATAGTTATTTGCTCACCTCTAAAGTTTAATTGTGCACCGTCTTGGTCAGTCAACCAGACGCGTATGCCGTGTATACTACCAGCTTGGGAGATGGGGAGGTAGACAGCAGTTCTGGGAGACTCTAAGATCTTATAGCCGGGGCACACGTTGGGGAAGAATGAGTAGATGGTGGGGTGGGATCCCCCACCGAGGTAAGACCCACTCACCACATTGCAATTGACTAGAATGCTATTCACAGTGGAAGATGTCTATTGGTTTCTCCCCTTCTTTATAGCCCTTAGTCAGTATTTGTGGGTCGAACCCCAGGATTTTGCGCAAAGTTGAAGCACCCATATCAACCTCATAGTCGGGGCTGGTTATCTTTACAAAAGCCCGAAGGGTTGAAGGGTTGGGTCCTATGGTGATGTAATACTTCTCCTCGGCCTTCTCATCCCAATCCTTGGCCTCCTCCATCTTTCTTTGAATCTCTCTATTGATCTGGGCGAGCTCATAAGCCCCCTCTTCTATAGTGATAGTTTTCCACTCCTTCTTCCCCACACGGTAGATAAAAGTATTGTTGGTGGAGTTAACATTGCTGATGGAGTTGTAGGTCTCTAGATTCAGCAAGGCCAGCTCGTATGACTTCTGGGGGTCAAGGTACAGCGCTGGGGAGTAGTAGGTTGTCCAGTCGCTTTTATCCGACGTTACCACCAGGGATATATTCTCCTTCGGTGCGAGTCGCACCTCCATCGCTGCGAGCCGGTCGCGGATGTCCTTCAACACTTGAAGCTCCATGTTTAATGAACAAAGATTCTTCTGTTCAACTTGATGGCCTGCTCCGTAGAGATCACTCCACTACGCATAAGCTCATCCAGTATCGCAGATATTTCTGTGTCAACACCCGTATTCCCCGCCTCCTTCGAAGCTACTAACAGGGCTAGGCGCTCCACCAGAGTGTTGGGGTCGTTGTAGTATAATACACCACTACCTCGGATTAGTCCGTATTTTTCCCCTTTTTTGTTATAGACTGGTATTTTGGCAAGTTGGGCCAGCCGGCTAAATGTCTCAATAGCCTGTGGGGTGTATTGTCTTGTTTTGACGAACCGCTTGGTTAGGAGATCGTACAGCGTCTCATCTGCTGGAGCCGACAATACTAGGGTGTCCCCATCAAAAGCTTGCAACCGGCCCGCAGCCAGAGCTGCGGGATCAATAGTTAGGGTGCCGAATTTGCTCCCTCGGAGTTTCAACCCATTCCCACGGACGATAACCTCTTGTCGATTGTCCAATATAGTTTTAACACGCTCCCTGAATGCTTGTATAGCTGCAATATCTCGATCTATTTGTTCAATCTCTACCCTAGTGACGCCGACCCTCCTCTTCTTCCCCCCGAGTGTGTTTGAATTGAGTTTTGCTGGAGCTATCAAGGATGCCTGCGAAGTGCAGTCATCCGACTCATGAGGAGCGTGCTAGGCATTGGGTACTTATATTTCCCACTAATGATTTCCCTCGTCCAAGCCCTGATCTACATCAATTATAATAGGTCCTGAAGGGGGTTCTGGGGCTATGGCCTCATCTGCTCTGGCCTCCTCTGCTCTGGCCTCCTCTGCTCTGGCCTCCTCCAGGGCTCTGGCTCTGTCCTCAATGGCCCTGTTCAATGCCACAATGGCCTGAGCTAGCTCGTTAGCTTGTTTGTTTGTCCGTCTAGCCAATTCACTCGGTCTGTTTGTCTGCTATTTGAGCCAACTCACCGGTCTGAGCTTTGACCATTTGGCTTATTGCCCCCGTTTGTTGCGCTGACCTATCTGCTACAGTTTTAGTAATTGGTGTGAAGAGTTTGGCTGCCTCCTGTTGTAAATCTGCTTCTCCCACCCTCTCCGCCAGAAACCGCTGCTTCAGGCGGTCCCGACGCGCTAGATAATCCTTCACAAAGGCGTTACGCTTTGTTTGGTTAGTCACATCAGCCCACATGTTGTTGCTATCACAATGACATATATATCTAAATAGAAGACTTTGGGATATAGAACCGATCGAACCCACATCGGTATTTACCATCGTGGGCCTTGCTGGTCAGGTCGATTACTGCGAAACCGTAAGGTTTGCTAGTACACTCTGTGAAGAACTCCCTGAATTCATCAAAGGGCATATCACCACCAACATAGGAGTCATGGATGGCGCGCAGGTTCTTCGTGTCTTGGTTGAAGATCACCAATAGATTGGCATTGTCACGGATGGCCTGCTTGGGAATTCTGAAGAAGCTCTGGGTTAGGTAGAATGTGTCGGCACCGCCGTGCCGGCCCTGGCAGAAGTACTTCTCGATCGGTCCCTGCTTCTCCAGCATGACATCGTCAAAGACCATGACAGCTCTCTCTTCAGGGTTCAGGTCCTCAACGGGGATGATGTCTTCGGCTGAGCTATGACAGGAGGCAATATTTTGCCCCGCAACCTCCCCGACAGACTCGGCCCAATCCTGGAGGAACTGGTACTTGTCCTGTCCCAAAGACTTCGAGTACAGGTGCAGTCGGTCATAGTTTAGGTAGCCCGGCTTCAGTAGTAGGTTGAGCATCATGTTTGTTTTTCCGCACCCCGATGGCCCGCACACAACACAACGAACGGTGTCCGGCAGCAGCCAGTGGTGGTGGTGGCGGGCTTTGTCCTCAAGGTCGAAGTTGGTTATCTCCATTTTAAATATATACATATTTGCAATATCTTCAATATGTATTGCCTGCGCTGTAAGAAGCAGACTCCTACGCTGGAGGAGTCGGAGGTTGTGCTGAAAAATCGTCGAATAACCAGACGCGGCCTCTGTGAAGTTTGTGGTGCTAAGAAGAGCCAGATTGTTGGTATGGGGCTCCTCAACAAAGCACTGAATATGTTGCCTTTGCCTGAGCTGCATATGAGGCTGCCTGAGGGCGTCAGCTCTGAGGATGTTCCTGGAGGCTCGTTCCAGAATACAGGGAAATATAGCTACTGTGGCCCTTTCACTAAACTAGATAAGCGGATGGCCCAAGGCTATGAGGGGGTCAACACACTCGACCGCGCCTGCAAGGCTCACGACATTGCTTATGCGGCTCATAGCGATACAGCTAACCGCAACGTTGCTGATGATGTCCTAGCCGCGGCGGCTGAAAATATTGCAGCATCTGCTCCCGACTGGGAGAGTCGCGATGCCCGCATAGTCTCGGCCCTGATGTCGGCCAAGAGCCGCTTTGGTATGGGTGCGCCCTCGTTTTGAATATATAGACATCTGTAGTATATCAATATGTATTGTTTTCGGTGTAAGAGACAGACCCCCACTAAGGGTGGGACGATTAGCAGGATGAAGAATGGGCGGTCGGTTAAGCGTGGCACCTGCGTTGTGTGTGGTGGAAGGAAGAGTCAGATTGTTAGTGGGAAAGGAATCATCTTTGGGCCCAATTCACCAATCAAGGACATCCCCGTCTTGGGCTCCCTCTTGGGATGGCTGTTATAGAGATATGTGATATGGTCTTACAATAATGGAGCGTGTTTACTACAGCCCGCAAGGTTATTGGAAAGGACATTCAGCTGTGAAGAAGTTGGCTGCTGCGGCTAAGGTCAGTGAGACTGAGGCTAGGGAGTGGCTTCAGAAGCAGGCTATCTGGCAAATCTACCTGCCGCGCCCTCGCTATATTCCACGACCCCACATCGCCGAGTCCACACCGAACGCCGTCCATCAAGCAGATCTTTTGTTTCTCCCACATGATCGCGTTGGTTCTGGCCGCACGGCCAGGACCTATAGGTATGCCTTGACGGTGGTCGATGTTGCCTCGCGCTATAAGGAGGCTGAGCCGCTAACAGACAAGAGTAGCGACGCGGTCGCATCAGCGCTTGGACGGATCTATAAACGCGGGCCGCTCAGGTGGCCTAATCTTTTGCAGATTGACCCCGGGCGGGAGTTTATGGGTGCTGTCAGTCAGCTGGTGGCTAAGCATAAGACACAGGTACGTCGTGGGCAGGCTGGGAACCATCGTCAGCAGGCTATTGTCGAGCGGTTCAATCGCACTCTGGCAGAGAGACTGTTCGGGGCCCAATATGCCCAGGAGTTGTTGCTCGCTGCCCGAGGCTCAGATGAACGGTCGGTCGAATGGGTGAGAGCTCTGCCCCAGGTAGTCGCTGCGATCAATAATGAGGTGACTCGTTTGACTGGTAGGAAGCCGGCTGAGGCAATTAAGGATTCGTCCGTCTCCCACGCTCCAGCCGCGCCTGCCCGCCGCGCTATCGGGCGGAAGGAACCGGTGATTCCAGCCGACTCGCAGGTCAGGTATCTCTATTCGGCGGGCGAGCTTGAGGGGGGCCTGCGTCGGGCCACTGATCCTACATGGTCGCTGACCTTGCACAGGATTAGTCATATCACCCAGCAAGAGGGACAGCCCACTCTTTACTACCTAGTGGATGGGCCGGCTCGTGGTTTTGTGCGCGAGGAGCTGCTCATTGCTCCTCCAGACACACAGCTACCCCCTAGCAGGATTCTAGGAAACCGTAGGCCCTAGTGTTGATACCATCAGCACAAATCCACTTTTTCGTGTCCATGGGGCTCAGAGATGTTTTGTTCATCTCATAAACTCCTATCTGGTGGCCCTTGCTTCGGATGGCAACCTGTGTGTGTTTGTATTCACGCTGGCTGAACAGACTGTCCTTGTAGTGTTCGTGTCTGAGGTCCTTCTTCACAACTGTCCGAGCCACTCCTTTGGCTTTCTTGATGTTGGTGGCCTCCTCTAGGATTGAGTACATCTTTGGTCTGAGACCGACGAACTCGGCTATCGAACGACCATTGCACTCGTCTTTGAATTTGCCGACCACCTTTTTATTCGCAGTCGAATGGTTGGGGTGGTCACGCGGATAATCAGAGAAGTCGTACCAGTCAGGGTGGGCCTTCATGTCTGCGTACACATCCTCAGTCTCCACCTGAAGTAGAAGGGAGTCAGTATCTGTGTAGCAGAGCTGGAGTCTTTTACCGTATTGGGGTTTAAGCCGGTTGTACCAGAAGTCGTACATGAGATGCTTGGATAGGTCCAGGATGGCCTGCCCACAATAGACGGGTTTATTCAGCTGGACCTTGTTCTTGATGCTGTGCACCGCCACCAGTCCACCGTTGAAGATTCTACACGATTCGTAGTTGGGGCTGGCGATTAATTTTCGGAGTCGATCAGTCTCGGCGCCTCTGACAAGGTTGACTCTGATACGCTTGCGAACATTCTCCATACTCTTCCCGAAGACGGCATTGTTCATCAGCTTGAAGAAGTCCTTCTCAAATTCTGATTTGGCTTGGGCCCGTAGAGAGGTGTTCATCTCTATGTAGGGCTTCATCCATTGGGACTGATTGAACTTGATGGCTCGGTGGATCTGGGTGACCTCTAGACCGAGGCTGTGATAGAGTTTGAGATTGCGGTAGTGGACGACGTATCGCTCCTTGTTGTGGAGGTGAGGTACCAGCTTTGTTTGCTCCGTGAACTTACCCCCCAGTTTGTTCTGGAGCTCGCGCTGATAGCTGCTCAACCAGGCCTCGGGGACGGTCATGGTTTCTGGAGCTAGTGGATAGTCGCTGTGGGCTTCATGTAGATGTGCTGGGTACTTCATATCAACCTCAACAAGCCATCCCTCTGGGGCGTTGTCGGGGGTGCTGAGTACCTCCTCGAGAGTTGGATTGGCCCATTGGAACCCGCCGGTGGGGAGGTATTCCATCATGGCCCATCCATACAAGTTATTGGCATCGAGGTACATGATCCATGAATTGGGTGTTGTGGGGTCATAGTCTGAAGTCTTGGGGTTGTTGGCCTTAGCATACCTCTTGGAGACCATGGCCACACCTCCTCGGAGACCCTTCTCAAAGAGGAGGTGCATATCCAAGTCGGTTAGGAGCTCGAGTTGCACCTTCGTCTTTTTTAGGAGTGCGTCCCATGCCAGGCCGGGTGCACTGATGTAGTGGGCTGGGTCGAGCTGATATACCTCCATGCAGGTGTCTCGGAATGCCTCGAACATATCAGCCAACAGACCAACGTCTGTTTTCAGGTATAGGTCATGGTAGCCTCCGAGTGTTTTACAATCGAGCTCCTGCCACACTTTCTGGGCGTGGGCATAATCAGAGTCACTGATTCCTTCTCGGGTGAGCTTGCTGTAGAATGCCTCTTTGGGTGGTAGGCGGTCCTCTGCAAAGCGCTCGAAGCTGTCCATATATTCGTAGGGGTATACACCCTTACGGAGAAGGAGATGTGACTGGCTCTGGCTTAGCGTGGTCCTGAACTTACTCATTAAGACAGCCCAGGGGGTGTGCTTCTCAGTGTTGCACGTCTCACATCTTGAGATTATGTCATTGCCTCTACGTGTCAGAGCCATTGATTTGCCACAGTGCGTCAGCTCGCTGAGGTTCCCTACCAGGGTGTCTAGAGAGCTATTCATGAACTGTAGGCTGTCAATGAATTGCAGCTGACCGATGGTGAAGGAGGCGTACTTCTCTAGGGTGTTTGGTATGCAGGTGATTGTTGTGTTGTCTACTTGTTTGGTTTGCCATTGGCCGTTTTTCTTCTTCTTGTAGACTGTTCTTTTTCCCCAGTCCAGACGGCCGGCCGCTTGCATGATGATGTGGGAGTCGTATCCTCTGAGGTTGTGAAAGACTACAGGTATCCTCAGCTTGTCTCTATTGATGCGCCATGCCAGATTACAGACATTGTGGGCTGCACCCCGGTATTTGCCTGTAATATGGCAGTGGTCTCTCACCTTGTCCTCCTCCAGCGGCTCTTTACAGATGTGGCAGGTGGTGGCGGAGGCAAAGTCTTCACGGTCTTTTTGCCCCAGCACCATCAGAGCCGGCCGCTGTAACTTGTGGTGGATGGTGGCCTGCTCTTGTCCCAAGCGTTTGAGGAATTCATCGGCAGCATCCTCCCCCCGATATATGACAGGGTTTGTGGTGAGGCCGTCGCAGCGTACAATGGTGTAGCCGAAGCCACAGGGGGGCTGCTGGGCCAGCTGGCGCGTGTTGCTCTGGCTTGGATCCATTGCCGCACCATGTACTGGAACGTTCAAGGTCTCAAAGTCTGCGTATATGATGTATGGTGCCCTCATCTGTTTCTGGAGGGACTTGAAATTCATCTTTCCCTCTTTAGGCATGACATTCACCTGACAGGCTGTGTTGATACCTTGACAGAGTGGCACATGTTGGTCCAAGGTTTCCTGAGAGGAGTGTACATGGAGACAGTTGAGACATGGATACTTCTTACCCTTGTGTTTGCTGTTTCCATATAGAAGCCGCCCCACATCCTTGACCCAGACATAGTGTCTATTCTCATCCTTGCGTAGGAGCATGAGGTTGATTTGGGTGCGCTGGAGTTTGTTGGTTCGGAGTATGGTCGGTCCTTCTTTCCACCCAAAGACCCGGATGGCTATGGTAGGATTCTGTTTTTCAAACTTAGCAATACTGGATAGCTGCACAGGGAACTCGATTCCTTCAAAGTTTAGCTCTCCCAGATGGGCACTATACTTGTAGGGTCTATTAGGGTTCTCTCCATGAGCTACCGGGTAGAGTGCTGAGAGTATGGCCCATTCAAAGCAGCGGTTGTCCTCATTCTTTACATTCACAACACAACGTGGTGGAATGAAACTGGGAGTCGCGAAGTAGCTAGAGCCTCGGAATGGTTGGTATTTTGCGATGTAGAGGTCGAGCTGCACACATGCATCATAGTTCCAATCCGAACCCTGTTCAGTGAAGCACTCACTATCTGCATATATCTTAGCAACGGCGAGGTTATATATCTCTTCAAATTCCCCCACATTCAACATTTCATGGTTCCTGCTTCCGTGGGCTGCTATTGCTGTGATCAGTTCGCCTTCCGGTGTGGTGCGATAATATCTTAGGTGGAGATACAGCTGTATTTTAATACCACCATAATCCCCCAACCCTTTTACTGCCAAGGCTTTGATGGCGGGCTCCATCGAAAACATAAATTTTTCAGGTTCATCATAGTCGCTACCTTCTGGGACACTTGCTTCATATTTTCTCAGGTTCCCCTCAATCTCCCTGACGAGTTTCAGTTTAGGTGCGTTGCGTATGGATGCAGCCAATCATCTCATCCACTTCATCTCGCACACTATCAGCTCGGGCAAGGAACTCTGCTTCGAGGTCGGTGTGGCGTTGAGCACGCTGCCGGGCGCGGTGTCGTCGCTCGGCGACGATCGCGGCTCGGTCCGCGGCGGTGCCATGTACAAATCTCAGAGCGGTGGTAATCCCTGCTTCAAGTCGTGCCCCTTGTAGGTTGGGGTTCTTCTCGAGCAGGGAGGCCCTAGCCATCTCACGCGCTCTGGATATTTCCCCCTCAAGAACAGCCTTCCTCCTCCCACTGTATGGCATGCCATACTCGCGGGCTTGCTGTTTCAGTTGAACCAGCGTAGGCATGGCTAAATACACAGATCAGTCAGTCTCTAACAGGCTGGTGTGTAAGTACACTGACGACTTCACCTCTCTCTAATTGAAAGTTCAATCCACTATAATCTTAGCAATTCGACGAATCTCTGCATTATAGTCCTTTACATTCTCTTCGTACCAGATTCGGTGATACTCCTTGTCATATCCACATTCTTTGCATAGTTCTAGGAGGTTGTTGACCCCCTTCCCACATTTCCGACATGGTTTAATAAATGAACCCTTCCGTATTAGCACTGCATGGACTTTGCAGTAGTCCCTCATACAGCTTCGATTGCAGGGCTCCGTGGAATGTAGCCGTAGCCACTTACAGTTGTTCTTCGCGGTGCGCATCTTGGTATGTCTGCGGATGATACCCTCTAAATCGGCGGCTCGGTCGCCTGTAGGCGACCGATGCGAGCGCTCCGGGACGGTTCACCGCTTGGTGTGCACCCCGGGGCCTAGGGGGGCGGGGCCCCGGGGGTTGGATCCCTAGGGGGTGCCACCAACCTTTTTTGGCTCCAAAGCGCTCGGGAGGGTTTGCTGCTTGGTGTGCGCCCCGCCCCGGGGGTTGGACCCCTAGGAGGGTGTTGTTTTGGCGCTCCTGTGGTGCCCCGACTTGTTGTGACCCCAAAGCCCCCTTAGACATCTACTCACGGAATATATATTTGTATGGGCACAACCCTGTTTACACAAACTCCAAGACACACATCGCCAACAAGGGCAATTACGCGCTAAATGACTAGCACTAATACACACGTGCCGCATCGCGCGTAATTGTGTACGTTGAACATGATCATGTCATAATCATGTGACCAATGAATAAAAGAACACGTGCTTATCGTTCCATGATGCATAGGTTCTGTTACTGACCGTTGAGAAAATAGCTGGATTGATCCAAACTCCGACCAAAGAAGCTCAAAGAGCGGTGATTCAGTTTCTTTCATTTGAAGGTATACATTCATCGAGGAATGCAGGCAGCATACATTAACAAATATGTTTTGAAGACAACAGTGACAGACTGGGCACGAATGTTTCGGAAAGGACATCAGTTCACGACAGATCTTAGACGGCCTGGTCAAGCGCATATTGTTGCAACAGAAAGAACATAGCCAAATTTATGCAGCAGTACAAATAAACCGTTGTCGAAGCACTCGTTCGGTAGCGAAAGATTTGATATGCCAATTGGGACAATTCAAAATGTCGTTCATAAGAAACTGCAATATCGGAAGGTGTGTTCACAGTGGGTACCACGGATGTTGACCGACTACCAAAAAGAGGAATGCATGGGATGGTGTTTGAACCACTTGTTGCGTTACAGAGTGGAGGGTGATGAATTTCTCTTCAGCATAGTGGCAGGCGATGAATCACGGTGTCACCACTTTGAGCCGAGCAGAAAAAGAGATAGCATGCAATGGAAGCATGCTGGATCACCAAAAGAAAAAAATTCAAGTTGCAGGTTTCCGCTGGTAAGATTATCCTGAGTGCATTTTTTTTATTATGAAGGGCTATTATTGGCCGAATTTATAGAACCTTGTGTCAACATCAACTCTACCCACTACTTGCAAACACTAGACAAGCTGTAAAAAGCCATCAAGAATAAACGACTCGGCATGCTTTCTCGCGGTGTGATTGTGTTGCACGATAATGCTCGTCCGCATGTCGCAAAGATTGTGCAGGAAGCATTAGCAAGAAAGAAGTGGGAAATTCTGCAACATCCAGCCTATAGTCCTTAATTGTCACCATGTGATTTTCATTTGTTCTGACCTCTAAAAAGCTCTCAAGGGGCAACTCTTTCACGCAGATGCAGACGTAATTAACGTGGTAAACACATGGTTCAGTGAACAACCACTATCTCATTTTATTTATTTATTTTTTTTTTTTTTTTTGCGGACGGCATTCGCCGCCTACCTAAGCAATGGGATGCTTGCCTGAATACCTACGTCGACTTCTTCTGACTAATCCATGTTGCATAATTAATTAAAAATGAATGCTTTGTTTGTTTAATTCTACCATACCCGTTAATGTTTCTTTCATGCTTTTGTAATAAAGCCATTGAAAAAAAAATCATATATATATATATATCCACATACACTCATTCTGTCTAAGACTATCAATATATAATCTAGATTGTTACAGAGACGATGACGAATTTTGTGACAACTGGAAAGATAAGTGCTAGAAGAAGCAGTCGAAGATTGTGGGAATGGGAAATGTCATGACTAGAACTTATTAAAAATACCAAAGCCCGAAAATATTAAAGAGACATGAACGCCTACGCCTTCTGGCGAGACACATGATGCTATAATTATAAAATACAATATTCAACGCGTGAATGCTGGGTAATGAGTAAGGAAATGGTAGGAAATAGCGGAGTATTCGTTTTGTGAGGATTTGTTAAGAATATCGTGGACAGAGAGGAAAAGGAATTCCTCAAAAGGAAAAGGAAAACCTCAAGACAAAGGGCAATTTAGAGGAAAATTTAGAGGACAAAGGAAATTAGCCTCGTGTGGGAAAATCCTAGGATAGAGAAGCAAAGGTGACAGAGAAAGGAAAGTGTGGAAAGCGTCAAACACCTGGGTAAATCAATAATAATAAATAAAATAGTTGTTGCATATACTTTGCAGGATGTAGCAGTCAACACTAGCATATGTTGGCTGTTCGTGATTCCTGGGCAAATTTACGTTCAGTAGTTTGCCATTGCTTTCTGAACGACCGGCAACCATACCATTTCATAAAAACCAACGTAAGGCGGTCTGCTGCCAAATCGCCCATAGCTGTGTTTCGAAAGCGGGTATGCGGGATTACGAATTGCGTCTGCATCAATTTAATTAGAATATCACACAGCATAGATGATTGGAGAGTCCTGTCGCCAGTGTATGTCCCAAAGCATACATATTAAAGATGAAGAATAAATCATTCAAAGTATTGTTTTTAAACGTGACTTGCACACCTTACATCAGTGTGAGAATCGCTGTCACGGGTATTGATAAATACTGACAGAAGTAGAGGAAACATGCAGCGATAAGAGTAGGACACATTAGACAATATACACATTGATAGCAATAGTGACCATCCCGGAAGTGAAATCTGCCGCCTCCAATTTACAGCAAAGTGCGATGCAGGAACAAGTGTACATCGACACACGGCCCGTTAGATCAACCTTGAATAATTGATAATCATCATCAGCATGTGTCCTGTCGCATGCGTAGATCTTCATGTATTTCCACACATTTCGGTCACTGGTGTTTTGGGTCAATTCCACTTATGTTGGTCCTCACACCATCGTCCCAGGTCATCTACCGTAATTTCTTTCGTTTTGCCTCCGCCTCTTGTACCACTGATGTTTCTAGTCGCGACTATATTTTCCAATACCTCTCTTCTCATTACATGACAAAAGAGCATAGTTGCGCTCTGTATTATAGTGGGAAAACAAGGAGAACTTTCAATCAGATGGCAGTTGGAGCGATTAATAGTATGGCTGACTGTTGAACGAGGGCACGGAGCGCATGCGGGAATTCCCTGAGTGTGGTGATGTCGGGTTTTTGCTCATAACATACATCTGTCAAACTGTAAAAATATCATTTACTGCCAACATAGTACCTCACGGTGTATGGCAGGGGCGTCTTGAGTCCGAGGAATTAATGCCGCAGGGCTAGTGCAGTCCCCCAGATTAGGGTTTTGTTTTTGCCCCCGAAAGGAAAAAAAAACTCCACACCTTACCGAGGATTCGACCCTGAGTCTCCCGAAGGAGAATCTGGCATTCTAGCCACTCGGCCAGCCGCTCCTCTATACATATCTAAAAAGCCGCTACTATAACATGCATCATATAGTGAAATATCACGTTCCACTTTCATTTGCCTGTTTCATGCACTCGTTAGTTACTTTGACAGTCCAAGGTATTCGCAAAGTTCATCTCTGAAACCACATATATATTTGTATTCAAGATTCAAAACGTTAATAATAAAAGACAAATTAAGAAAATTTGCAAACAATCCATATTATTTAGCAAATAAGTTGACAATTAACAGAGCACTTTACACACTCTTCTGTGCTCTCTTCACCCAGGTGTGGCCTACATTATACCAATCCTTGGAGGATTTATCGCTGATTCTTACGCAGGAAGGTTCAAGACAATCCTGGGCGCCTCACTGATTTACATCGCTGGTATGTAAGATACAGCATCCTTAGTTATTTTGACACCAACGTAGACGTTATTTTCTGCAGTTGAATTGAAATCACACTAACCCAATATTACCAATGTAAAACTTGAACATCATCCAAATCACACTTGCTCAAAATCAACATCAACACCTGCTAAATGAGCTGCTTGAGATGAGCTGTCAACTTAACTATCCAAGACCGAATAAGAAATTATGTTATCAACCAAACAGTGGGAATCAATCAATTCTACCACACATACTGAAAGGCATGAATACAATTAGCGGAACCGTGGTAAAGCTGTGGAAATGTAAACAATATAAGATAACACAAAGCTACGCAGCGTTACAGAACAGAATTACGAAACAATACAAGGATGTTGCGGCGACTAGCCTACACCAGCAAACAAATACATAAACAAAACACAACATATACTCACGGAGACCCTCCAGTGACTACATTAAAAGTTAAAAACGGGATGAGAAGAATAAAGCAATGAAAAAATTAGACGATGTAGAGAACATGAAAATTTGAAGAAACAAAAATGATTTGCAAATTATCTCTGAATCCCAGGCTGTGATACTGAAAGGCAGAAAATTAAATGGTTCGGTCATCTCTTAAGATAAAACAACATGAAATACCAGCACATCAAAGAACTTCTGATAGGAGGACTTCAGGTCCCTAACATGGCTGATAGGCAATTTAACCGTTAAGGCCTCTGGAGAGTTTACGCTTGTGGCTACGGTTTGCATTCGCATTTTCCTCATGTTGGACTGGTAGTGCATGGTTACGTCGCCCTGCTACTGAGTCAATGCGTGGCGCGACACTGTGAGTTTTTGAATTTTTCGTGAAATGCTTTTACTTTTGTCCGCGGTTGTTTGTAGCGTGAACTGAATGTTGGACGCGATGGCGACCGGCTGTTGCTGAATTGACTGGTTTGCCTTTTCAGTTAACGAGTTAATTTTTCAGGAGACTCCTAGGTCGCTGGAACTACTAAGTTCCTGCTTTGTGCGGCGCTTTCGGCGGGTCACCCTACGGAAAGAGACCGAGCCATATGGGATAAAACCCGGGTCAGTGAAGTCGTTCTGGTGACTGCCATCGACAATGAACTGTATTTTTCGTAGAGGACTTTTGTGTTGGCATTCTGGCGGCGGCATAAGGCACAGTATACCTGTGCGGGCTGTTGGCTTGCCGAGACTCCTGTCTTTTCCACTTTTCACATTGGGTAGTGAGTAGCATTTTGAGTGATATCACTGGCACAGGAACGGAGCATAATGGGGACGACCCGTGAAGTTGGAACCGCGACTAACTAACAAACTAACTAGTGCCTGAGAAGAAAATGTATTGACGACATCAAAGACATTGAACTAACATGAAATGACACTATCCAGCGCTGGAACGTTAAACATAACTCCCCACGACGCCTGGCGGTAAAAGTGGATGTGATGATGATGATGATGATGATGATGATGATGATGATGATGATGATGATGGTGATGATGATGATGATCATGATGATGATGACACATACAAAAATGTCCCGCGTTATTTGCAGGACGTTGCAATCAACCCCAACCACAAGTTGACTTTCTAGTCAATCTTAACTGCAGTAGTTTGCCATTGCTTTCTGAACAGGAAGTCAACGTTGTAGTCTAGCTAACCGGTGTAGGGGTTGTACTCGTACCCCGCAGTCAGAGTACTGGAAGTTTGAGCGCAAGCTCATGAAACCCCGAGGTCATCTAGATTTCGCCTAGTACAACTGATTCTATAATTGTGACATCAAGATAATTATATTGTCATTTGTTATGACATAAAGATAATTATATTGTCATTTGTTGTGACATGAAGATAATTATATTGCCATTTGTTGTGACATGAAGATAATTATTGTGTCATTTGTTGTGACATGAGACATATCTTACTGCAGCAAGATATAACTGTATGTAATGAAACAATAGATTATTAGATTATGGTAAAGCACAATAAAAATGAGGCCAGCATGACCGAATGGATTAACAACACCCGATGTGCTGATGCCGAGGTGGTTTACCAATACACCGGATAGTTGGACTAAAATGTTGACTTCTTGTCCTTGACTTGGGGAAGGAACGTACAGTACCTAAGAAGTAGGAGTGGGTTCGCCTAATGGCGAGGGACACGGGTAATAGGGAACAAAATATCAGTCTAGTGTGGACTATGCTCGAATTCAAAGCGAGTGAACAAACATGTGTGCATGTGTATGGGTGTGTGTGTGTGTATGTGTGCGTGTGTATGTGTATGTGTGTGTGTGTGTGTGTGTGCGTGGTATGGGGTATATGTTTCAGTGTGTGTATGCATGTGTATGGGTGTGTGTGTGTGTGTGTGTGTGTGTGTGTTATGGGGTGTGTGTGTACGTAAACCATTTCCAAGACTTCAGCCTTGTTGGGTATATGGTGCCTGTCCATACATTCTTAAGTTACTCGACATTCGATAGGTAGTGTGGTCAATTTCAGGCTGCCCGCATTTACTTCCTTGAACATTTCCTGGTGTTGGTTATAGCTGGCTCGACCTGGGAAGGAGTTGAACGCATCCTCAGTGGGCCGGTAGGCAAGCGTGATAGCCACCGTGTCCCGGAGGCTCCCATGTGTGTGTATGTGTGTGTGAGCGCGTGCGTGCGTGCGTGCGTGTGTGTGTGTGTGTGTGTGTGTGTGTGAGCACAAGTATGAGTCCCTTGCATACGCTTTGATACGTATTCGGCATATAGTTAAAGTTAGTTGCATATCCTTTACAGGACGTCGCAGTCGATATTAGCATTTTTCTTGCTGTTGTGATCTCTTGGCAAGTATACGTTCAGTAGTTGCCAATGCTTTCTAAACGACCGGCACCCATACCTTTTCGTTAAAAAAAAAACCAACGCAAGGCGGTTTGCTGTCAAATCGCCCTCAACTGCGTTTGGAACACGGGTATGCGGGATCACCAACTGCGTACATATCATCTTCGCAACAGAGCCGGCTCGGTATATGGTGCCAGATGCATATGTGTGTACACCAAACGGCACTAGATCAGTGATGTGGTTAATAATGCACCGATAGCTTTTACCTCCATTGGCATATCCTGGTTACTGTTTTAAGCAGGTCGAGTGTAGGTGTGTAAATTACGCAAGTTTGAAACAAACAAGGCAATAAATTTCCCCTTACGGCTTGTCGCAAGTAGGAAAACCGCATGTGCATACATGTTGTAATAATTCAAACTTGGCACAGATAGATAGAGAATGAGCCATGGAGGTAAAGTGATCAGTACGTTTGCCTGCCGGTCCGGTGGTAATGTTGTAATAATTCAAACTTGGAACAGATAGACAGAGAATGAGCCATGGAGGTGTAGTGATCAGTACGTTTGCCTGCCGGTCCTTTGGTAATGTTGTAATAATTCAAACTTGGAACAGATAGACAGAGAATGAGCCATGGAGGTGTAGTGATCAGTACGTTTGCCTGCCGGTCCGGTGGTAATGTTGTAATAATTCAAACTTGGAACAGATAGACAGAGAATGAGCCATGGAGGTGTAGTGATCAGTACTTTTGCCTGCCGGTCCAGTGGTAATGTTATCGAATCCCCTACAAGGCAGAGATTATTTTTTCCATTGATCTGTCCCCGTGGTCGATCTACGCTAACGACGGATACCCAAAATTGACGTGATATCCGTCCAATCACAGTGAGTGTCAACCGGTCCAAACATATGAGTCGTATCAATCGTTGTTACATTTCTTTGAGTTCCACAAATTTCTTCGTGCACCAAAAGCACCTCGTCATTTATGTCCTTATTTTAATATGTTTAAGCGTGAAATGTATATCTTTTCCTCATTTTTGTCTACAGTGTTATCTAAATAAATGTATATTTCCATCTTTTCAAGTAAAAGATATCCAAAACACCCATTGTGGCACTTGCAGTGTATTCTTGTGGCACTGACCATTTCGTTTTTGGTTTCGATTTATGTATAAATAAACCTGTAAGTGAAAAGTACCGGATTCATATCTATTGGCAAGACAGCTAAACAATGAACAGAACCTATGCCGTTTCGTGTCTGGTATATTAGCTGTTTGTGATTTTCTACACAATGTTGCGTATATTAGTTTGTCATTGTTTTCATTGTGGTCAGTGCTCATACTGTTGTGAAAATCAGCGCAACATGTTCTGCTCACACATCACCTGCGTCTGACTTCGAAACAAGTATGTCGAGGTAGTCAAACGAAATTTATTTTCAAAGGGTCACTGCAGACCCGTCTTACATTCTACACTTCCAATCACTCATCTTTCGTACATCAGTTAATTATTTTGCATGCTATATTCACATAGGAAAAAACAACTTTGTCAAATGAAAGTTGTGAAAATAAACAATGCACGTTACAATGTCATGAGACAGGAAGTATCATTAGGCCACAGTTGTGGACCTTATTTACGTCACATGCGTTACATTTCTCGCGGCATTTCAGCATAATCACTTATCGTATCATCATCATCATCATTATCATCATCATCATCATTATCATCATCATCATCATCATCATCATCATCATCATCATCATCATCATCACCACCATCATCATCATCATCATCATCATCATGTGTCGTGCCAATAATCGTGGGCTGACATGTTTCGCCATCTCACTCGATCACCAGAGTCGTAGATCAGCTCAGTTTTCCTGTTTCGACCATACCACATGGCCATGCCATCCAAGTATTTACTTCTATGCCTTTCCCTTGTTCTCTTTCCCTCGATCTTGTCAGTTTTTCACCAATTCCTCCAATTTATTTCTTCTCATAACGTGACCTTAAAATGTTTACTGTCTATGTCTAATTTCTTTAATCACTTTACGATTTTAATGTGTTTCTTGTAGGACGTGGTCATTGGTTTCTCTATCTGTCCATGGTATTCTTTGCATTTTCCTCAGAATTCACATTTTCACTGCCATCATATGTTTTTCAACCTGTTTCCTCATTGCCCAAGCTACACATCCATACAAAATCATAGGTTCTATGTAACACCTCTACACACTTTTTCTCGATGCAAATGACTCTTTTTATTGGTCAGTATGTTTCCCACCTTGCAACAGGCTACCTTTGCCGTGGCGATTCTGCCCCAAAATATCAGGACTGACTAATAATTTCTCTAATCAGTTTACGATTTTCATTTTCTTCTTGTAAGGCTTGCTCAATGGATTTTCTGACCGCCTATGGCATTCTTTAACTTTCCTAAGTAACTTTATTTTCACAATTAGATGTTTCTCAGCTCGTCTACTTGCTGCCCATTTGGAAATGGTAAATTCCTAAGCTGTATTTGCAGCAACAGTGGTAACATTTCACACTTAGGAAAATTACCCGCAGCAGAATGGCTACAGTAATGTGAGGCTGAAAGTAACATTAGTCCAACACTCCAACAATAGCCGTGCTGGGACAACACTGTCGGCCAACAAAGGAGAAATTATAGCAGTCTTATAATACACAGCCGGTCTCTCTGGCTGAGGGGTTACAACACTTTCTCCGTAATCCCGTTTATCACGCAGAGTCTCGTAGCGGGATAGAACTGGGAGCTGTTCGACCCTCGCTGGTGACTTGCGGGATACTGAGCCGGCCGCTCAGAAAGCAATGGCAAACTACTGAGCGTAATCTTGCCAAGAAATCAACAGACAGCTGAAAGATGCTGCTGTTGACTGTAACAAGTTACGTGGAGGGTCCCAAGTACCCCTGTCACAATGCTTCAATTATTATTCTTTAGTCCTGACTGCACTAGGTCTTTGCCTGCCAACCCTCCTCCGTTCCCCGGACTCACTGTCACTCTATCTTTTGACCTCGGGGCCTATTCCCTGAGGTGTCTTTCTGGCTGACACAAATATAACATGACGATCGTCACAGTAACTATAATTGTAATTTAATAATTTAATAAAGGACAGCACAGGAAAACATCAAGGCAGTTAAAACAGATAGTTCTCTACAAACAAACAGGGGTAAGGTTTATAGTCCAGTTCAGGCACAGAGCCTCATGGCTTTCCGTCATAGACCAAGCTTAAGTCAATGTCCGTTCCGTCCACATACAGCTCACCGAGGGTGCCTTCAGTTCTTTCCTTTCCCCGTAGGTTGTTCGAACAACAGGCCGCTGTAGAACCAGGCTTCCCGGTTTCCGTGGAACACAGCTCTATAGTTAATCAAGTGTTCTTGGAAAGTGCCATGATATCACTTGGCACAATGTTGGGTAGGAAATAATATAATGGAGAACAGTTCGTAAATAGGAATGGGTGTGTCTGAGAATTAGGCGGGGTCCAGCCAAGAATACAAAAGGACTCGATCCTAGCGTATCGAGATGACTGGCGATGTGTTAGAAAGGCTGATGGTCATTCTTTCGGGGCCAGCGGTGGCTCTATCTCGTAGAGATCATACCCTTGGGCCTGGTATGGCCCAAAACTTGACATGGACTCGTCTTAAACATAACTTTCCGCGTAGAGGCCCTGCCGATACTTTCAGCTTTATTCACTTCCAAAAGAAGGACCCTGGAGATGATAAATATTGGTGAAAGTCTCCAGCTTAAACTTCAGGTACAGTCTACAAGGAGACTTCTAATGGTCTCAGCATATACGTTTGCATTCACAAAATATATAATAGTAATAGATATATAACTATTTAGTAGACCTGAGTGAATTGGCCTGACCTGACAAGAGGTCCTGGATTGGCGGCGTCTTTCCTAGACTAGGCCTTCAGCTTGTCTAGGTCGTGTCGTTTGACCCTACGTACATTACCTATTTTCTTCATACCAGATTCACTCTCCACTCTCATGCCATGCCTTTATTATTACTGGGCACATTCGTTTCCCGGCTTCCCTCTCACTTGCAAACCTTGCCTTTCTAACGACAAAGTTCTTGTGGTGTTGTGTGCGTAATTATGTGTGTTTCCCCCCTTAACTAATATTATAGTAGTGGGTCTGTATGGAACGAAGTGTAGTTCCCTATCCCTAGCAAGAATAGGAAAGAAGATACCACCCCTCCGGCCGCTGCTCTTGTCTGAGCTGTTGCCGCAATGCACAGAGAGTGCCTCACATAACATGTATGTTTAGATGAGTTCAGGTTCTCTCAGTGAGATAGAGAGATCTATGTATATCTCTGGCATCATCTTAACGACCCGTAACTATTCGGTCCACTTGGCTACCCTATCTGCCAAAAGACGAAAGAGATAGCGCATTGTAAACCCTCTTCCGCATCAAGAAGACAGAACATAGATGGGTGGAACCCGTCCCCACGGAGCCCTCCCCTCCTTCCGGCATACCGTATATATGTCGTGTTTATATTCAAATTAAAGACAACACTAGGCAGCGTTCAGGCCGTAGGAAGAAAGATAGCACCCGCCCATCTGCTGCCAAGAACAAGCGAAATCATCTGGGGAAATATATTGCTCAGATTCGTTCCCAGAATAAGATGCCTAGCTGGACTGGCCAACTGTCAACCCACTTTCGACATGGCATGACTGGCTTTTCGCCAATTCGTCTCACCAGTCGAGACAACCGAGATTTATAGGCCAAGGTCTGGCAGGACTAATTAAAACCCAAGCTCACCTTTCTTACACCAGCAGAATGCTGCACTTCTGTCTCAATCTTCAAATTGTTAAATTGACATGATGCAGATACTAAACGGTAGGTGTTGAAACGGACATGGATTGCCCAAGAAGTTGCACTAGTGCGTATTTGGTGCAAGGCGCCCTATCGGGTTTTCCCGAAGAAAAGTAAGACTTCCAATAGTTCTCTTCAGAAGATCGGGTTGTAAAAGTAACCAAGAGAACTATCTTCCATGGGGATTGAGCGAATAAGAGAACTGAGGGTTCCCGAAAGCTGTTTCCCACTGTTTACCCAAACCCAAAGAAGGCATGAGGACATGGACCACTGGCGTTTTGTTACATTGACAGCGATGTCCTGTAAAGGATATGCAAAAAAAAAAAAATAATACACAAACACAAGATAAATAGCCTTCTCTGGAATATCGTGGAAGAAGAAGCGGCAGGTGGAAGAGGAGAAGAAGTAGAATGAAGAAGAAGAAGAAGAAGAAGATGAAGAAGAAGAAGAAGAAGAAGAAGAAGAAGAAGAAGAAGAAGAAGAAGAAGAAGAAGAAGAAGAAGAAGAAGAAGAAGAAGAAGAAGAAGAAGAAGAAGAATGGAAGAGGAAGAGGAAGAAGAAGAAGAAGAAGAAGAAGAAGAAGAAGAAGAAGAAGAAGAAGAAGAAGAAGAAGAAGAAGAAGAAGAAGAAGAAGAAGAAGAAGAAGAAGAAGAAGAAGAAGAAGAAGAAGAAGACAAACAACTGTGTTAACGTTGTACTCAGTTAATTTATTGCCTTTTATCTATTGCCCCTCTAGCACTAACACCAACTATATCAACCGACCACTTTCACATAGACCATGACACTCAAGTTGTTTTCTAGTCTCTGAAAATCATCCATGATTTATTTAAACTTATACGAGTTTACTCCGCGTTGTGACCAGTCTTATCTTGATCCACGATGACACTCGTATCACAGTCTCGTTTTCTACTATGGTTTTTGATCATTGACACGTATATCAACTGATATTGACTTATAATCAAATAAGCATGCTTGTTTTCATTTCATACCATGATTGTTCACAATATATAGTTTTGTTTCTTAAATCTCATGGCGTGTAATGTTGGTTATCGTGTGTATCCACAAGATTTCCACCAGGTGTACTGCCAGTCATATCTCACACTGATGTTCCTACATGGCATAATGTCAAGTTGTCCAGCAGTTTACTCTCTTGGCCTTCTCATGTCTCTCTTCAACTCCGTCTTTCCCCTTCTCGTGACATGTCCAAACATTTTTGACTGTCTTCTTCCGATGCGAGTAACCAGTTCTATTTGTAAGTTATCTTTTTGTAAGTTATCTTTATTACTATTTTTGTCCGTTCCCTGTGTTCTCACAATTCTTCAATTTTCTCGGAGACTTGGGGCTCGCCGCTGCAGATGCTGTATGCTTTGTGCGACGCTTTCTACAGGCCGCACTGCGGAAAGAGACTCAGCCAAATGGGATAAGACCCGGTGCAATTAAGTTTTCCTTATCAACCCCATTTTCAAGACCATTCTGCTATAAAATCACGTCTCTGCAGCTTCCACGTAATTCCCCACTTGTCTACTAACTGTCCATAATTCGCTTCGGTATATCATGACTAACTAAATATAATCTTAGTTCCATAATATTAACAATCTTCATTTATATCTTTCCTCGTCCTGCGATCTATTTGCAGATTACTGTACAGTGTATATAAATGCAGGAATTGTAATGTACTGGAGTCGGAATTGCTACAAACATTAAAAACTTTATTATATGGAGCAATGCATACCGTATGCAAATTAACATTGCTGAAATCTATTTTATTAACAATCTGACAAAGACTTAAGACTGTAAATTCGCACAACTTACTTCAGTTTCACATCGATTACGTGCCAATAGAAAGTGTAATTGATTACAAACTGTTGTGTCTCATCATTTATGAAAGTCTAACCTTTACTGCCCACGTTCAAGCGCTCGGTAAACGAACAGCGAAAACGGTCTAACGACTTGCTAAAATAAAAAATTTACTTCATTAAGACTCAAGAAAGATATTCCATTCCATACTTCTCACAAACATACACATATTCGCTATTGCTCCACAATCTGGGACGCTTGCTCCAATTCAGTCACCAAGTGACATTACTTACACCAGAAAGCGACTGTGAGTTTAATTTATACTAATTATAGTAAAAGTGTAACTGCTAAGCCTAGCCTATATAAACGCCTTCAGTTATTACCACTCCGCAAACGTTTATTTTTCAATAATGCCAAACAAATTAAGAAAATACTACATCGAAATGGTCCAAATTAACTTTGGCCATTGTTTAAATATAATGCAAGACATAGCAAACGACTAAATATATTACACATCCCCAATCCTATGCTAGACTTGTACAAAATGAACTTAGATCACTCCGCAGCTCAGCTGTGGAACAATCTGTCACTAGAAATCAAAGAAATTGCCAATTCCTATACATATAATCGCAAAATAATCGACTACCTCAGTACAGAATATAACTAGACACTCTCTTGGCTGGAGCCCTGAAGACGAACGAAATCGCAGGAGACCTAAAAATATAAGCAGAAGAGAATTACAGACAGAGATGAATAATTCTGGAAGGACGTGGAGGAAACTGCAGGAGATAGCAAAAGATAGGAGGGCTTGAGGTGGGTTGGTTGAAGGCCCATGTCCCAGTTTGGGATAAAGGGCAGATGAAGAATACAAAGAGTGAATATATGGTGGTCTTATGCACTCGCAATGCGTGGTACGTCCTCTTCTCCTCAAAGATAACTGAGTAAAATAGCCTACGTTCATGTGTTTACATAAAAGGCAACACATTATTTGATGACCATGTCTTTTAGCTTTGAAACAACCACAGACCTGGGCGCTGGTTAGCCCCTTGCTTACGTTGAAGGAATGTGTTCGAATCTCCTTCTAAGTGGTATGTGTTTAATACTGACCTGGTCTTGTAGGTAGGTCAAACCTAAAATGGGTGGCAGGTAATTCTATGGTACATTACCCAACGAGTGCCATTTGTCTCAAATTATGGGGCTGACACCACATTGCCAACACGTCTCGAGCCGTGAAGACGACCCATTACTTACTTCACTTATATCCTTTAACTTAGCCTTAAATTGTCGAAGCAAGGACATTCGACTGTTTATCTTTAAAGTTGTAATTTATCTAGTTCAACTGCTTGAACATTATTCGGGGACTGTGAACAGACTTTTGTAGGTTGCTTTTGACTTTAAATTATGTTATTTATTATCCTGTTCTTGTTTTAGAAAGTACAATACTTGCAGTACATGTAGTGGCGTGCAGAGGGGGGAGCGAGGGTGCGACGGCCCCGGGCATCCAGCCGGGAAGGGGGCATCCAGTTAGAGAGAGGGGGCATCCAGTTAGGAAGCTGGGAGGAGGAAGAAATGGGGTAAAGAACAATTTAGGGGCATCCAATCAAGGGGTTGGCCCCGGGCATCAAAGAACCTCCGCACGCCACTGTATTCATGAATTTACAATTCAGTAATTATCATTACAGCGGAGCTTCATACTGCTTAAATTTTGTTTTTATTAGTTGTTAATTGATGTATAATTTTGACCTGACTGACAAAAGTGTGTTTACACAACCAATCCGTGCATGTATGTATCTATTAAGTTTACATAAATAATCTCATACCTGTTACGGCTCTTACCGGTTTTTTTATTTTTTTTATTTTTCAGATCAAATGACTTACATATATAATCTATGAATAAGTGCTGATGCCGAGGTAAGGGGTTCAGCCCCTACAAAGGACAGTTGGACTAAAATAGTGACCTCTCGTCCTTGACTTGGGGGCGTAAATTACAAGTACCTCTGAAATCGGGTGGGTTCGTCTGATGGCGAGTGACGCTGTTAATAGGGAAAGCTAATCAACACGCAAGATTCAGTCGAGCCCTACTGGAAGTGGTGTGTATAGACTAAGCTTGAGTTCAAAGCGAGCGATCGCAATATAAGACAAAGAAGAAGAAGAAGAAGAAGAAGAAGAAGAAGAAGAAGAAGAAGAAGAAGAAGAAGACGTGAGAACGACGACGACGACGAGGAATAAAACTTTAGTCAGAAAATTATGGGCCCAGAACAATATCTGCTATATGCCGTGATGAAATAGAAACGGGAACTCTACACCTTTGAACGGTCTAAAGTAGACTACCAAAGTCAGAGTGTTCGGTAGCACAGACATCCATATTTCCAAGAACAAACACGTACATGAGATGGTGTGTTCTTGTTTACAGGAGCCATCCTGATGCCAGCAGTCAGCCATTGATTACGAGGCCTGGGGTTGGGGGAGTGTGAGCAAGGTAAACTGTTTGTTGAATATGTTTAGTCAGTCTCGTGTAGTAATCTCTGTTTCACTATCTCTTTAATTATACTTGCATCTGTCCACGAAGTAGGACGTGATCACCGTTGTACTATCTCTTAAATTATATTTCATCTGTTCATAAGGAGGACGTGATCTCTATTTTACCATCTCTTCAATTATACTTCCATCTGTTCACAAAGTTGGACGTGATCACTATTTCGACGGAAACATGCAGTGCCTTCACTGTTGTTCATGCGTGATGTCGTATTGATCAGTATGTAGTCAAACTCGTTGAATATTTTCTTATCGGTGCTTTTATAGATGCGTTGGTGTAAGGGCTCAGGACGTGACGCTAGCAATGGCATGAGTGCTCTCAGATATGGGTTTCATGCTAGTTCTCAACGTTCACTACGGGAGAGAAAGACTGACCACCTGTTTCTCCGTGCGCTCATGCCTACACAGATGTGATATTCCAGCACCGGACATAGCCACGGCAGCTTCCTGCTACGGGACTTGTTTTGGTTGGGGCTTTTTCTTGTGAAACGTCGTCTCTTGAGTGTTTAAACCAGGTGTTTCCAGTCATCATGCCATTCTGATGCATATGTTGGGGGGGGGGGGGGGGGGGGGGGAGGAGGAGGGAGGGATCTGAGCACCTATCGACTTGTCCGGAGTTACAGGATGATACTCTAAGAGATCACAGATTGTATTAGTTTTGTAATCGCTATAAAGTGTTATTAATAGTTATAACATACAGCTCTTAAACTGTCTCTGGTCTTGGGTTAATTCCACACACCAGTCAGTTGGATACATTGTACTTTATGAATGCTCTTAGCCATTTGATATTCAACACGACACCAGGTGCATAAATCAATAGTACTAGAAAAAAATCAACATAATGAGTCACTTCACACAAAATTGTCTAAGAGTATAAATATGAGTTGAGTTCAAGGGTCGACGTCATTGAACTCGTCGATTTCCACAGGTGGTCGTTCTCATTCTTTACCGGCGAAGGAAGAGTGTCTGTGCTGGTGGTAAAAGTGGCAGACAGCATGATTAACAGTCAGCTAGCGATCTTCCTAAGAATCTCATGCAAAGAGTTAAGGAGAAACAGAGGAAAAACAAGTATGTTTGTAGAAGACAATGGCACAATAAATGGCGTGTATTTACTAAAGAAAATATTAGATCGTCAGAAATAAGTAAAAAAAGAGCAATAATCTTTGCTTCATTTACAATAGAATAGCATTCTAGGGAGAAAGTGTCTTCGGCATGTTGAAGCTGTCTGATGTCCAAAGATGACAGGAAAGCCATCAGACTTGCAAATAACATATCGTGGAATCTACCAGCTGCCGTAGAAATTGACAATGCAGTAGGACCATAATAAATCAATAGTGAGAGGCATGCAACAGGAGTACATAGTATCGGATTGTAACCAGACTGGACAAGGCCCAAGGTTCGTACCGGAAAAAGATCATCGTTGCCACGTAATAGGTTGTGCTCAATCTTCAAACCTCCTATCTGAAACAACCAAATAAATCAATACGCAATCTTCAAACCTCCTATCTGAAACAACCAAATAAATCAATACGTAGTCTCCAAACCTATGCAGTGAATATTTTAGAAATTCACATATATCTGTATATTCCTCATAGACTGACGGCATGAATGTGATTCCGCTACTTTGACCAGACTGTACGAGTATCAAGTCAGACGAGGTCAAGCTAGATTCGAGCGCCATTCGGGAACCCAAAGAAGAAAACTCAACCAACACGGAAGTGGTGTCGTCAATCGTTACACGCTGAGAGGGATAGTGAACCATCCGAACACTGATGGACTAATAGTTCGATGTGCAATGACCTGTTGGCCAACCATAAACAAAAATACACCAGATAAAGTTTCCTGTTAAGATTCCGTGATGTGAAAGCGCCATGCCATTTTCTATATCTGTATGCACGCAGGAATAGGTGGTCAGTCTTCCCTCATTGTCACAGGCGACGAGCCCAGGCGTTGAAATCGTGTCTGCCAGTGCAACTGTCATTATCAGCTCAGTTAGTTACCAACATCACTAACGCACCCTCGAATCTAACTGACTAATATATATGTATTGCACATCGGTTACATATCTGGTTGCAAATCTGTATATTCCTCACAGAGTGGACAGACAGCGATGTTTATGACTGGACTTTCCCTTGTTGCTATAGGAACTGGGGGGATCAAGGCAAACGTTGGACCTTTTGGGGCCGAACAAGTAGAGGTCCTGGGGAAAGACGCTATCCAGTCCTTCTTTAACTGGTAACACAAACAGTAATTTGTAGATGTAATTACTTCTTCATCATCCAGTATGATATGTTAATCTGTTCTGATACGATGTCGTCTTTGTTGCTTAGAAAAACAAAAATTAACCTTTCTGCTCGTTATTTTGCATAACATCCTTATATATTGAGTTTGTTATGTTTCTTATTTCTATTTGGTCTTAATTTAATTATCTTGTCTATATTTTATATTTCTGTTGATAGTTTCATTTCCAAATAATATGTTATCGTTCTGTTACCGTTCGATATGATAGTCCAGTGTTTGCGACCGATATGTTCATGTATTCCTGCCGACCAATAAACTCGATGATTACCACATTAACTGATAATGGCATTAAGATGGTGATTATCACTTGACTGACGCTATCATAAAGACAGCGGGTATCATGTGACTGATAATATCAAAATATAACGGTGAATATATGACTGGTACAGTGATAAAAGTAATTATGATCACATGACTGATACCGTGATGAAAATAACGATTATTACATTTTTTTTTTTTTAGCATATCCTTTACAGGACTTAGCTGTCAACACCAGCATCTTTCAGCTGTATGTTGATCTCTTGGCAAGATTACGCTCAGTAGTTTGCCATTGCTTTCTGAGCGGCCGGCTCAGTATCCCGCAAGTCACGAGCGGGGGGATTATTACATTACTGGTAATTATATGATAAAGATAACGATTGTCACGTGACTCGAAGAGTGACATAGATAATCGTTAACACATAGTTGACATTGTGATAAAAATAATTGTTATCGTGACTGATATTATGATAAAGATAAAGAGTATCACATAAATGGTAATATCATAAAGATAACGCTGATAACATTTATGGTACAGTGATAAAGATAACGGTTTCCACATGTCTAATACTAGGGGAAAAATACCGGTTATTACATGTTTAATCCTATGATAATAGGACCAGACAGACTAGGACCTAAGCCTTGGTTGGCGACTGGTCTAGAATCAAAGCTCCGACAGGCGGACAGTTAGAGCATTGCTTTGCTAATCCGGTAGCTTCAGCAGCTTGTCTTGTTCCTGATGTATCGATGTTACGTTTTCTCTGGAGTAAACTAGGCAGGCCGAGAGAGGGTTCATGCTGTATGGGCAACACGTGGTCTCTACAATTCTGTCCAGGCTTTGGGCTATTTTTGAAGCACTATGTAACAAACTATCGTATGTCAAGACGGCAAGGTGCCAATAGTAATCCTATTATTAAAAACATGATTATCGCATAACTGATACTGTGATAATAATAATGGTGATCACATGATTAATACTGTGATAAAGATAACGGTTATCACATATATACTATTTTGAGAAAGGTAATGATTATTAGGCATCTAATACTTTGATAAAGATATAGGTTATCACATGTCAAATACTATGATAAAGATAACCATTATAAGATGACTCATATTATGATAAAGATAAAGCTTTCTACACGCCTGATATCATTAAGATACAGATTATTACATGGCTCACACTACAAACAAGATAAAGGGTTTCATATAACTATTCTAGCTGGGTGTAGAGGTATCTAGCTAACTGTTTCAATTTATATTTTTAAAGTCCCTATACAAGTGTTGATTATTTTAATGACAGCCATTTAAACAAACAACGAAGTCTCGAATCTGGGCTGGTAATCTAACCAGAGAACGAACGAATGCACATCATTTCCACAGAGTCACAAATTGGGCACGCAGGACCGTCTTACATTCGGCCCCTCCAACATCTAATCTTTTGAACATCAAATATCTATTGTGCATGTTATATTCACATAGGAAAACAATATTGCCAAATGAATGCTGTAAATATAAACAAAGCATATTACTGTGTTACACACATTCAGGCAGACAGCCCCACACACACACACACACACACACACACACACACACACACACACACAAGCACGCACACCACACACACCACACACACCACAACACACAACACACAACACACACCACACACCACACAACAGACAACACACAACACACAACACAATAGACCACACACACCACACAACACAACACAAACATACATATCTACAAACACAGATTCATACATAACAAACATTATTTACACAAACACCTACTGTTATTTACCCACTCAGTAACATACACACAAACACTCGCTCATAAACACATATACAATCTGACAATTACAAACACACCACAACACATTCATACATACACACTCCCTCACTCCATCTCTCTCTCTCTCTCTTTCTATCTATCTCTCTCCCTCTCTCTATTTCTCTTTCTCTCTCTCTCTTTCTGTCTCTTTGTCTTTTTGTCTCTCTCCTTTTCTCCTCTCTCTCTCTCTCTCTCTCTCTCTCTCTCTCTCTCTCTCTCTCTCTCTCTCTCTCTCTCTCTCTCTCTGTTTCACTCTATCTAGCTATCTACCTATCGCTCTTTGCTGATGACTGCACAGTATATACAAACGCTGTTGATCGTAATGTGCTAGAATTATCCTTGCAACAGGAAATAAATAGTGTAGTTAACTTGAGTCATGCAAACCGCATGCAAATTAACATTACTAAAACAAAGTCTATGTTAATAGGAACCAGGCAAAGACTTCACACTCTAAAACTCGCAGAGAACTCTTCAGCTGCACATTGGCAGCACGCCTGTAGAAAGTGTCACCGAGCACAAGACACTGGGTGTTATCATAGATCAAAATCTAACTTTTAACTCACATGTTCATGCTCTAGTTAAACAAATAGCCAAAAAAAGTATACCAACTTGCCAAAATTAAAAATTTCCTTGACGAAAACACAAGAAAGATATTCTATACTTCTCATATACAAACACATATTGATTACTGCTCCACAGTCTGGGATGGATGCTCCAAATCAATAACAAAACGCCTATATTCACTCCAGAAAAGGGCAGTGCGTTTAATTAATGGTGAAAAGCTTACCGACAATTCTAACCTATATAAACGTCTCCGGTTACTGCCACTCCACAAGCGCCTGCTTTTTAATAAGACCAAACTAATTCACAAAATCCTATTTCAAAATGCTCCAAGCTACCTTTGGCCATTGTTTAAATATAACGCTAGACATAGCGAACGACTAAATATACTTCATGTCCCTAAACCTAGGATAGACTTATATAAAACAAGCTTAGCATACTCTGCCGCTCAGTTGTGGAACAATCTTCCACAAGAATCAAAGACACTACCAATCATGATACATACATTCGCAACCTGTTTGAACACTACCTTAGTACAGACTACATGCCCCCATAACAAACAACACAAAAAAGACAATAATGGTAACTTATCTCAAACGACAACTAGCCAAAAAAACATTCCCTTATGTATGGCACGTTACAACCCTCCTTAGGTATTTATAATGCCCATGTTAAACACTGCCTCAGTGAGTCATTTGTTATTGATTATTTTTCATGCGTTTTAATGTTCTTTTGTTGTCAAAAGTTGCTTTATAAGTGATGTTGAATGAAAGAATGTATGAGAGGAAATAGAGAAGAAGGGCAGAATGTCAGACGGGCCTGCGTGCCCAATTCTTAACCCTTTGAAAATAAAGACTTATTATTATTATTATTATTATTATTATTATTATTATTATTATTATTATTATCTTTCACTCTCCCTTTCTCTCTCCAATTCTCTCATTCTTTTTCTCTCTCTATCTCTCATTGTCTCTCTCTTTCTCTTGCTCTTTCTCTCTCTGTCTTATTTCTCTTACTCTCTTTCTCTCTATCTCTCTTTCTCTCTCTTTCTCTCTCTCTCTCTCTCTCTATTTCTCTATATATCTCTCATTGTCTCTCTCTTCCTCTCGCCCTAACTCTCTTTCAATACTTCTTTCTCTCGCTCTCTTTCTCTCTCTTTGTCTCTTTCTCCCTCTCTATCTCTCATTCTCTTTCTATCTTTCTCTCGCTCTCTTTATCTCGCTCTTTTTCTCTCGCTCTCTTTCTCTCTCCATTTCTCGATCTATTCCTATTTCTCTCTCTTATTTCTCTTCTCTCTCTCTCTCTCGATCTCTCTCTCTCTCTCTCTTCTTCTCTCTCTCTCTCTCTCTCTCTCTTTCCTTCTCTCGCAATTCTCTCTCTCACTCTTTCTCTCTCCCTCGCAAGCTCTCTCCCTCTCTCTCTCTCTCTCTCTCTCTCTCTCTCTCTCTCTCTCTCTCTCTCTCTCTCTCTCTCTCTCTCTACCACCAATTTGCTATGGATAATGTTATGATTGTACATCCAGGTTTTACTGGGTCATCAACGTCGGAGCCTTGATAGCATACGCAGGCGTGGCCTACATTCAACAAAACATCAGCTTTGCCTGGGGCTTCTTTGTGCCGTTTGTCACCATGGTGATGGCAGTGGTCGTCTTTGTCAGTGTCAAGACAAAGTATCTGATGACCCAGCCCAAAGGTTTGATATCTCTTTAGATAAATGTATACGTATGTCTGTGTTGACTTTGGTTATAACCATCTTCACAATCATAAACCCTGCAACGTGGCGTGGGCGAGCATGTCTTTCCATAGACCTCGTTCCGTGATGTTCTAGATACTATCCATAGACATGTTTTAAAAAAAAGTCGCTTAAAAGTCGACAGGGTCGACTTCATTACACCGAGTTTTATCCCATATGGCTTTGTCCCTTTCCGCAGCGTGGATAACGTCACACAAAGCACGAACTCCGTAGCTCTAGCGACGACCCAACGGAGTCTCCGAAAAATTTCACTCGTGAATCGAAGGATGCGGCCCGGATTCGAACCCACAACCTTATGAGCCCGAGTCAAACGGCTTGACCAATCCAATCCAATCTCCAATCCTTAGATATTATTCCCCCTCCCCCCCCCCCCCCCCGCCATGCCATCGTTTAGAGCATTAACAATCATCTCTGGCGATCTCCCTCTGCCTCTTTTGTCGCTGATCATTCCATTTGTCACGAGGTTCTCCAGTAGCCTCTCCGTTTATTACATGACCACAGAACACTGATTGTCTATTTCTTATTGTTCTGTACAAGTTAGTTTTATGTCCTTTACAGGACGCCGCAATCAACACCAGCATATGTTGGCTGTGTGTGATTTACCAGACAGTTTCTAGGATCAGTAGTTTGCTATTGCTTTCTGTACCTCTGACACCCATACCATCGAAATCAACGCAAAGCTTCCAAATTGTCGATGGCTGGTTTCGAAACATCCGCTCTCTGTGTCCGGAAATCGTGAAACTCTCGTATATATATATATATATATATATATATATATATATATATATATATTATATATATTATATATATATATAATATATATATATATATATATATATATATATATATATATATATATGCCCAATTATATATATATGAAACAGAAGGATAAATATCAAGGACAGGAAGATGTAATTTCCTATACTTAGGTGCTCAAAGACAAAGAAGCGCAACACTGACTTTTCATGGGCCAGAGAAGAAAAGGACAATAAGAAGAAATAGAGAAAGAGCACTGTATATATTCTCCTCAGTTAACAAGAAAAGGGGTAGAATTAGACAGAAGATTCCAGGAGTTCTTAGGGCGGGGGATATACTGTTGTATACCCCAGACAGAAGATTACACTGCTGGACTGTAACAGGATCAATGAGTTTACACACCAAACTACAGACTAAACAAAACAAATTAAGAACAACAAAATTAGGCTTTTATTGACAGAATTGCATGATTTAGTGACAAACAGGCATCCTGACATGTCACATAACTGACATATACAGAAAGGGGAACCTATGTTCCCACAGTAATCACTGCTGCCTAACATCGCTATGCACATGACTAGGTACCCATCTCCACAAACCAACAATGACATGGCAACAAAACAACAGAGCCTCAACATCAACACTACGG
The DNA here is from genome assembly GCA_014155875.1 of Cepaea nemoralis. Lineage (NCBI taxonomy): Eukaryota > Metazoa > Mollusca > Gastropoda > Stylommatophora > Helicidae > Cepaea > Cepaea nemoralis. Next base: position 240,026 of record JACEFZ010006661.1, on the reverse strand, counting down.
TAACTCTCTATTGTTATCATCTCAGGACTCATGGACAGTCGGTACATACAGAAATGGGAATCTGAAATCCCACAGTTAGAGATAACTGACTACAGGGGCGGTCTCTAAATGACAGTGAGACCTCAATCATGTTCAGTTGAGTCGAAGGGCACCCTCAATACCCACACAAGACACCCGCATCACATAAGTCGACTGGGACCAGATACAGCGAAAAGCCATAACATAACGAATAACAAAACTATAACCCTAACAGCAGAGATATAGTGGCATAAACAGGTATAAACAGGTATACGAATGGGGATGTGAGTGGCCTACGACATTAACCAGAGCTGGGGCTCAAGTTTGCTCTACAACAACCCATGGCCAGGGGTCACTACCTGCAATGCGTGACAAGGTACAACATCTAATTAATAATCATCAAAGAATCATTATTTGCATCAACACATGGACTTCACAGGACAACCACTACATCAATGGTGTATGCAAACAGTGTCCTTGTGGCACAAACATAGACATGGACTGTGTAAGTTCACACCAACCACATGATACATCAACTGGGCAACAATGATATGGATAGGTTATAGGATATAATCCACATAAAATATAAACAGAGCACACACGCTCTACAGCATCCTTCGGAGTGATTGGGCCCACAATTAATGCAACAGCCACCACCATATCATGGGACAATCTTAATGTGAGGGCGGATCATCCCTCGTCACAATGCTCGCAGCCTTTCCTGGCTTCTCATCTAACTCAGTATTTACTTCTTGAATACTCTCAGTTCAGGGAGGTCATTACCTACAGATCTGTGACACAACACAACTTCTCATCCCCAACACCACAGGCTGAGAATACCACTCATACATGCCAATGTTACACAGCAACATTCATCAACTAGTCAAAATCAACACCGAACACAACTCAGCTACACCGGTGTACAACGACTCTAACAGGACAACACCATTTGAACATGTACATACAGGACATAAATACAGTTCAATGCACCAACAGCAATCAAACAGACATAGGATATGCAATTCAACATGACATCACCAGGACACACACCTTTGTACTGATGACAACTAGACAACATCACTATACCAGAAGTAGTTCTACACATAACACCAGCAACAATCAGGACACAGGCTATAACATAAGTCACCGCCAACAACTCAGACATATAACGCCACATAAAACCATCACAATCACAATCCCAGTCATCTTAGCTGACATCACTGGCTGGTCAGGAGACTATTCTTACTAAGTTCACATTTGTCCAACCTGAACAACACAGATCATTATCCCCATGAACTATCATAGCTACATTTATCTAGGAGAACATAACAGTAATTGTCATCAAGCACCATATATCTATTACTTTCACCGTGCCACTCTACCCCTCCGTACGCCAACAATCACTAGTTTTGGCGTTCTCGAGTCATGATAAGTCATCTGACTTCACACACAATATAACATAATGGAGGCGTCTCTTATCCCCTGGCACCCTTTACTTTCCATTCCACATGAGGCATCTCACTACCTCAATATATTATAATATAAATACACAGGTCTTCCCCTTTGTTGTGGGTCGTTAAATCATAAACACATCCGTACCATGTTTCCAGTTCAACTTCATGTTCTTTATTGTAGACCTGACTGGTATAACCCTCCAATGATGTACTTTGCCTCCCTTTTACTGACTGTACAGTCCACCAGGAACAGCCCTGGTTACCCCAGGTCATTCAACCTACTGTTATCTTCAACTTCACCATACTACTATAATAATGGCATTATATTATATATATCCTGCACACCTAATCTGGCCACCTTCATACAGGAATACCACCCAAATAGAATTCATCATAACCTAATATTTTATGCAACAGTGCTCCATATTTTCCTCTAAACAGCCCCAACCATTATTTCATTATTTCCTCATATTTTATGCTAGTGCTCTGTATTTTCCTCTTGTCAGATCACAGACTTTATAGAAAAATACATCCTCCTCTACTCTGGACTATGATACTACATATTTTGCCTACTGTACTGAATTCTGTACCTATCAAATTCTATAGAACTACCAAACACAGTACAGTATCGATATTTGATTACCTCCAATCCGTACTGCACTGTCTGCTACCTTAAATCTAAACACCTACAAATATACACACAATCGTATGAGAACATCCTTTCTTCTGAATCGTCACTGAATACCCCTGGTACTAGTTTTCTTAATACACCCCTGACAATCTGCAGAGTAGCACTTTTACAATCATTAATTGAAGCAAACCCATGTTGTTGTCATTATGCCGGTCATCGCCATTTTACATGTGAAAATAACTACTAATTTTAGTCACCCAGGAACAGAAGAGCTCCTCAGACTAGGTAAAACTATAAACCGAGCTACACCAAATTCTACCTCAACCTGGTGAATGTTAAGTTCGGAGCTCCTAGCTGGGGACTAATAGTAATAGAGGCACCACTATCCCATCTTTAATTAAGCTATCTAAATAAATTTAACTCACCAAGAGTGGGCTTACAAATTGCCAGTCGTTTTCATGGATTTACTCGGTCCTTGTGTGTGGGCCACACAAGCCAGTCTTGGTTAAATCTAGAGGCATTTGTGACTCCCTGCTCTGGTCCAGTGACTGGGGAGGGCTGGTTAAAGCCTCCCTATTTGATCATATCTACATTACTACAGCGATCTACATAATCGCTCCTTCGGCCATGGTTGCTAGACTTTGAGAGACCGGGAAACTGACACGCGCCTATATTTATCAGTGTGTTCCAGAGCGACTTCCCATCATACCCTAGGGCACTGCAAGGGACGCTGGTATTGGTAACATCATCATCATCATGTATCGCGTCAAGCGATTACATATATATATATATATATATATATATATATATATATATATATAGATATATATATATATATATATATATATATATATATATATATCCCACATCAATCCCAGCATCTTTGGTTGAAAATCAATACAAACGCTGTCTGCATACAAACATATACGAGGGTGCTTCACATTAACAACTTAAAAGAGTGTTATAGATGATAATAACATTGCCATTGTCTTATAGTCTGTCAATATTGTTGTTAAGGATGTCAAGAGTGTTTAGCACTAACACAGTGACATCATAAAGACAGTTTAAAGATGACTGTCCCACTATTGATATGCACCAAAGAGGTGCAGCGTTTTATAATCCATGGTGTGATCAGTGAAGGGGTGAAACCTAAGGAAATTCATCGGCGAATAAAGATCCAGTATGGTGATACATGCCTGTCAGTCCAGCAAGTTTATAAGTTGCGTAGGAAGATTCAAAACAGCGTGATCTATGACAGGCTGTTCATGACCAGGTCAAGCACAGGAGTAATGACCACAGAGTCGATTGCAGCTGTTGAAGGCCTCGTACAGAAACACCGCCGATTGACTATGAGTGACATTGTTGCACATCTTGAAATCAGTCAAGGTTCAGCTCACCAGATCATCCATGATGTGCTACAGTACCGCAAAGTAACTGCAAGGTGGGTACCGCGGCAGATTACTCCAGAACTGATACAACGTCGCATTGATGCTTGTCAAGAACTTTTGCAGTGCTTTGAAGCAGAAGGTGGTGTTTCCTATTAAGAATTGTTACTGGAGATGACACCTGGGTTCAATACCACGAGAAGGAAATTAAAAGAGCGAGCAATGAATGGCGCCACCCCTCCTCACCGAAACCAAATAAGTTTGGCAAGCAATCATCTGCAGGGACGGTTATGCTGACACTCTTTTGTAAAGAAAGAGGCGTTATTTTATAGCACTACATGCCAAGAGGGAAAACTGTCACAAGTGATACGTATACACATTGTCACAGTCCTAGATCTCTAGGGGATTGAAACTCGGGCTCATACAGGCAACAAACTCCGTTAGATACAATTTAGCATCATTTAATTACATGTATATTACAGTACGCTGGCGAAGCGAGTTTTCACACGCCAGCACTCAGTACATTGCATATCACAGGAGTTGTTTATAATGAACATGGTTAACACAATAACTCTAGCAGCTATCTACACATATGTCTAAGACCCCTTAATACAATTGGGTCTACTATCAAGTCCCCTTAAGGTAGGCACTCTTGCTTCCTCGATGTCCAGTCCCGGTCTGACTGTTCCACACGTGTCGCAATCCGACACGGGTGGCAACTCTCCCTGAGTTTCTCGTGGACCCCGCAATCGGCGGGCCCCATCAGTGTCCACGGGGCTGTGGACACACTGACCGGTCCTTCGAGAAGGCTCTGGATTATTCAAGCCTTCGAGTGACTCGGTTCTTTCCCTTTAGCTGGATTACTCTCCCTTCGCCAGTATCCCTTACGTTTATATTTGTACCGTCCCTATGTGAGTCTGTGACAGGAGTCCCCCTCTCCCCCTGCTTTGATGGGTTCTTATATGGTAAATTAGTTCTGTACTAATTCTGTCACAGGATCACATAAAGTCGGTGTTTGTAGTTTGGTGGATAGTTACTTGGTAACTGACATATCTGCATCACCAACTCATGTATTCTCCCATACCCCACTTTAAGATGATTGCTGAAGAGGTTTCTCTCTTCTATGTCCTTAAACATGCTTATCTGACCGAAGTTCCGTGACGTTTCCAGTTGTTTTTACAACCGCGCCCTTCTCAAGTATTCGTGATACCAAGATATTAAAACTCTGTGTAAGAGAGTTCTAACAAGACAAATGTCTTGGCTATTTAAGTACACCTGCAACATCTTGTTCTGTGTGTGTATTTCGATACATTTTTACTCCCGTATGTTGTATAATGCTGAATATGCAGCTATGCTGTTGTTCTATCACATCTGACTACGTGTTCCTGTTGGTTTGTTCGTGTATTGATTGATATGTTGCTGTTTCTAATAAAGTGACTGCACTTTAATTGTTCGTGTTCAGTTTTAAGTCTGTATAGAGTGTGTGTTCATTGTGTGGTTTATCTCCAAGCGTCACGAGTTGGGATATCCCTTGTCATGAATTACCCCAATGTGTAATGCATGATCGGGTATTCCAAGCAGTGGTGCTTAGATGTAGTGTATTAACTCCTAAACATGTATTACAATTAGACAGGTAATACATTTTACATGAAGACGCAGACAAATTAAAATAAATACGTTTTGCGTACAATTTGTCCGCTCAGTATATCGTTCTCTCATTTAATTCTTTCACTCTGCCATTCATACAACTTTCATACAAAATAGTATTTTGTTAAAATCTATAAATAAAGTTGAGGTAAGTCTTATTGCCCTTAGAAAAATTGGAGTAGGCGATATGTTCCCTTTAAGGTAACAAGTACTTTTTGTACGTGTACTCAAAAACTGGTTTATAATTTACATAGAAAAAAAATTGTATAGCACGAATATTTCACGTATGAGTGGAAATATCGGTAATATTATGATAGAAAATATATAAGTGAGAGGTTGACATATTTTATATACATAATTAACTAACAGTTTAATACATATTAACTGATAAATAACTAATTAACTACTAACTGAATCCAACGATGACGTGTGTTGTCCTCCTGTTGTCCGTGTGTAGTGCCATGAATGTTAACAGTTAATATAGCAGTCCTTTGCATGTTGTAATCGACGCAGTCCTCTTTCGGCTGTTTGCGAAGTTTCTTAGCAAATAGCGAGTATGCAGTTTTCTTAATCTTTACAGAAGAATGTCAGTTCACTGGTTGGAATCCTTTCACAGACATATATTGCTCGGATTGTTTTTATCACATTAGCAATTGGTAATATAGGGTTCTCACAGTGTTATGTTCGTGGGTGTTATACGTAACCTATTCACTTGGGCGTTGATACTTCTGAATGAAAGTTCTCTAGTAGGTGTAAAGGTACACTAGTTAGTTAGTTAGTCGACAGATCATCCTCGTTGCACATCGGACCATTCAGTCCATAAGTGCTCGGATCCCCTCCTCAGCAAATCCCGCAGCGTGTAGCGGCTAACGACGCCAGTTCTGTGTTGGTTTATCAATCTTCTTTGGCTTCCTGCGTAGTGTTCTTGTTTGGCCACCCCTCTTTTAATTTGCTGCTCTCGCAGTCTGGCCATTGTTGTAGATTCACAGTCATCACTTGGTTCTTGCAAAAGTCTCACTTCTCGTAGAGCATTCAGAATGTCAGCCTGGTCCATGGCGCGTCCGCCCTCCACAGTAGCCTCACCTGCGAGCTTGTCAGCCCGCTCATTTCCTTGTACTCCCGCATGCCCTGGCACGAAGATGAAACTAATCTTTGCCAGCCGAGACCGCTCCAGAGGCAGCAACCATTCTCTTCGGATCGACCCCTCCTCTATCCTCTTGATCATGTTCATTGAGTCGCTAAGGAAACAAGCCCTAGTGAATGTCTGTGTCTCGAGCCATGTTATTGCTTTACTTACTGCCATGACTTCCATGGTCAGGCTACTTGTGGTTTCAGTGAAAGCACCAGAGTCCTCCTTCACAATTCTCCCTCCGGCCCGAGCTGTAAAGGCCCATGAGCTTCTCACATGTCGGACGACCGACCCATCTGTGTAGATGACCGCGTCACTGTCTAGCGAATTCTCGAAAATCAACGCTTGTACTTCAGCCTCAACAGCAGCCGGATTTTCTTGTCTGCATTTTCTATCTAGTTGGATGCAAACTGAAAAGGATGTGCAGAAGTCTGTTGGCACTTGCACCCACTCCTCGCCAGGTTCTAAGTCCTCCAGTGAACACACCTGTTGAAGAATGTCTTCGGCTTGACCCATCCACGACCGTCCTCTTTTTAACCTGCTGCCCTTCACCTTCCTAATTTCACTATGCAGTGGATGTTGTGTGTTTGCGTTAATTCTGAGGTAGGCGCGTGCCCTGCAAACTTGTATTCTCTCTTCAATGGTTGGAAAATCAAGAAGGTAGCGCATCGCCCTGCATGCTGTATCTCTTGTACATCCAAGAATAATGCGCATAGCTTCATTCTGTATCCTTTCCATCCTTTCTATCTGCTTATGGCTGACAGTCAGGATTGCCATTGCATACTCCAAAACAGACATGACCAGCCCCTCGTACAGAAGACATAGATGGCGCTGCTCACACACTGTTCTATGCAACAGACCAAAATATCACAGCTTCTTATATGGCGACTAATTAATGTGCCTAGTGTTCGTCTGCTGGTGCATTTGCTTGCCGTGATAAAAAGTCAGCAAGAATGTTATCAGTGCCCTTGATATGGCGGATTTCAAAGTCGAAATCTTGAAGAAGAAGACACCATCTTTGTAAACGATGGTTCTTTGGCACACCTTGCTTAAGTACCAGCAGCGGCGAACTATCGGTTAAGACAACAAATGCGAACCTAAGAGGAACTTAGATAATCGACAGAATGCAAAAGAGTAGGCTTAATGCCTCCAACTCAATTGTCGAGTAATGGATCTCTGCCTTCCTCAGCTTGCGGCTTACGTAGAGTATCGATGTCGCACACCCTGATATTCTTGCATCAGGCAACCTCCAATTGCGATAGCACTGGCATCTGTGGTCAGAATAAAAGGTACATCTATGTTTGGTAATCTTAATACTGGTGGGTTAGAAAAAATCGATTTCAATCTGCACATTGCATCCTCTAAGCGGGTACTCTTACAAAATTTTTCTGGATGATCTTTTGTCAACATATTAGAAAAAACTGATGTGAGTTCTGCCCAGTTTGGTATAAAACTTGGCATAATAGTTTATGAGACCCAATAGGCTTCTAACCTGCTTTTTAGTAGTTGGAACTTCTAGGTTGAGAATTTTTGATATGATTCTATCATCTGTCAACAGTTTGCCTTCGGAAATCCTATGACCTAGGAAGTCTATTTGTTTATAGCCTATTTCAACCTTGGAAGGTTTGATAGTAAGTCCGAAAAGAAAAATTTGGTTAAAGACTTGTTTGAGTGTAAGTAAGTGAGAAGTCATGTTTGAAGAATGGATACATATATCATCAATATAAGATTTCACGTCCTTGATGCCGTGCAATAGCAGTCTAGTTAATCTAACAAACGTGGCGGGAGCGTTCTTGAGACCAAACGGAAGATATCTCCATTCGTACAACCCAAGGGGTGTAGCGAATGCTGTTATATGCCATGAAGAGGGGTCTAGTGGCAATTGCCAGTAACCTTTAGCTAAATCAAGCTTAGAAAATAATGATGATTGAGACATATTCAAAATGAGGTCTTCACAGCTGTTCATTGGCTCCGCATCTGTGGTGTTATGGTATTTAATTTTCTATAATCTATGCACAAACGAATGGTTTGGTCCTTCTTTTTCACCAGGACAATTGGCGAAGAATACTGGGACACAGATTTCTGTATTATTCTGTTTTTCTCCAAGTCCAAAATTTCTTTATCTAAATTTGCTCTATAATGTAAAGGAATTGAATATGGTCTACATTTGATCGGTGTCAGATCTGTCAACACAATTGAATGTGTTATCCTGTCAGTTCGTCCAGGTTTGTTTGAGAAGATAGTTATATATTCGTTCAGAAGAGACAAAATGTCTTGTCGCTGCTGTTGTGTCACAGTGTCAGAGATTTGTATGTCATTCATAGTACTGTCGTCGTTCATAGTTGGTACTGGAATTTCCGTATTGTCTATGTCCGTCTGATTTATTACTGACGCTACTGTTTGTAAATTGTCTTCAATGTCATTGTCGTCGTCGTCGTCGTCGAGACTAATAGTTGTCAATGTGTCGTTAACTTGGTCGTACTTGTCGTTATCCCATATTGTCGGTACTGTGAATATGTTTTCGTCGTCCTCGTTGTCACAAGAATGAGTCGTTAACGATGCTTCGTTTGTCGCAGTGTCATTCTTGTCAGTTTGGTTATTGTCATCTGTTATCTGCGTCTGCTTGTTCATGTCACTGTCATTTCTAGCATAGTATGGTTTTAACATATTTACATGGAATATTTTCAACTTTCCATTTACAGAAATTTCGTAATCAACTTCCGAAATTCTTCTCACAACTTTAAATGGTCCCTGCCAAGAGGTTGATAGTAAATCTCTCTTGCCAGGTAGTAATAGTAAAATATCTTGATTTGGTTGTAATACAATCGTTCTCGCCCCTTTCTTGGCGAAATATGGTGAAAGCGTTGGATCTGGTTTTTATTCTATCAACTCGGTGGTGGTAATGTTAGGTGCATTTATTTGTAGTGCTTCCTGAAGTTGGTCAGTGTGGGTTTTGTGGGTTGTCTGTCTTGTTACTACATTAGTGTGTTGTGTGTGTTGTTGCACATTTACAGGCTCAGTACTTTGTGAATCGATGGCGTCCTCAGTTCGAGGTGTTAATTTGATGGTAGCATTGAAAGATTCTACCGCCCCTGTGTTCTGCACCTCTGTGAATTCTTTTCGATTTACGTCATCGGTTGTCTCTCTTGTGCTTTTGGCAGTTCGAGACAAGCATGCGTGATTTTTCACTTTGGAATCGCTGTTTGGGTTTTGGATACAGTTTTTCTGTTCCCATTCTCTGATTTCCTTTTCAGAGCAAGATCTTATGTTGGGAAGATTCCCAAGGATGATTTCAGCGGCAGGACTTTCTAGTACTGCACATAGCACTTGTCCTGATATAAAAGGTGTCCGAATTTCGGCCAGTGCTAGGGGGTATCTTTCAATTGTGCCTGAGAATGTGCGACACGTTACGTATTTGTGTGTGTAGTCTTTGTCGTTCACTAATGTTTTCTTAATCCCACAATGAGTCGCCCCGGAATCTCGTATTAATGTACACTGTTTGTTGTTAACAAAACCTGTTAAATAATTTAAATTGCCTGTTGGTGATAAGGCTGCGTTGGCCATTTCGTTAGAAACTGGTATTGTGTGGCCACATAACAAGGTTGTATCAAGCTGAAATTTCCTACAGGTGTTACATTTGTTATCAGAGATGGTATTGATGATTTCTACTGCATTGCCTGACTCACCTCGCACTTTCATTCTGAATGTCACATTCGTTCTGTTGTTCAATCTCCTCATCCGAGGAGGTGTTATCAATGCGGCACTTGGCCTGCTTCATTCCTCTTTCTCCCTTCACAGACAGAAGAAAAAATGCCCATAGCTCGAGCAAAAATAACATTTAGCCGCTCTCTGATATGCGTTCCTCTTGTTCATTTGTTTTTCCACTACCTTTTGTAGATGATGTGGATAATTTGGTGATTTGTCACACATCGCAAACTATTCGTGCATCAGATGACAATATTGGCACAAGACTGGTTTTGTCACCTTAGAGCGTTGTTTGAACCTATTTTCATTTGGTTTCGAATATTTTGTGTTCGTAACCGCTGCTGTTTCATTTTGGCTCATGTTTAGCTGAAAAATATCGCGGTTCGCTGTAAAATATGCGCTCCCTTTATTTTCGATTTCTTGGATGGTTTTACAATCCATTTGTCTCAAATACTTAGAAAAAGGCGTTGGGATAGTGCTAATAATTTTATCAATTATAATGAGCTCTTTTAATTTATCATGGTTGTTATTTGTTTTCGCTGATGTTATCCATTTTGTACAAACATCTTGAACTGTAGACACGTAGTCAATGAAAGTTTGGTTAGGTGATGGTGATAATTTTGAGAACTGTAGTTGATAGCCAGCTGTATCTAATGAAAAATGTTGGAGTATTCTCTGTTTTAAATAATCATAATCTTTCCTCATGTCTTGCGGAACTGTCTCTATCACTTTTAAGGGCTCTAAAGCTAAATTTCTCATCAAAATAAATGACCAGTCGACTTTTGCGACCTGATGGTGGGTCATTAAGCACTCGAAGTTGTCTAAGTATGCGCTTATGGAATCTCCTGAACAAAATGCTTTGACAAGGCCTTTATATTTGTTGTATTTTTGTTCATCTTCTTTACTTCTAATTTTGTTTACTGATATTTCTAGGTTGGAATCAATTTCCATTTGTTTTAATTTTATCTGTGTTTCTGCATTTAATTGGGCTTGCTTGGACGCCGCCTCGAGCTCCATCTGCTTCTCCTGAGCATGCAGTTGCATTTTCTTTCCCTCAGCTTCAAGTTGCATTTTCCTTTCTTCAGCTTCCATTAGCATCTTCTTTTCTTGAGCTTGCAGTTGCATTTTCTTTTCTTCAGCTTCCCTTAGCATCTTCTTCTCTTCTGCCTCAATTTGCATCTGCATTTTCTTCTCTTCTCTTTCCATTGCTCTTTCTTCTCGTGCAATATTTTCAGCATGTGTCTTTTGTGCCCATTCTGAAAGTTTATCCTCTTTATATCCTAACCTAATACCTGCTTCAATGCACTGTTCTAATGTTGACATCTTGTAATTTAGTTATTATTTACTTTCTTGAAATTAAATCCCTTTGAAAAATAGTCAGGGTGTGCAAAAATTTGTTATTTCCCTTGAATGTTTACCTTCAAATTTATATAAGCAGATATACTTGGTTATAATATTAGCATATACATAACAAAATCAATGCATATAAAAATGTTACATCAATGAATGAGGATGAGGAATACCGCTTAGGGATGTAATGAGCATGAAATGAAAATCATCTTATTTTCCCTGAGATCTCGAATGTAGTCTTGTTTCCTCGCCACTGCTGGAGTACAGGTTACATACACGATACATGCACGATAATTCGCGGAACAATCTGCTGTTGGAATAAAAAAAAATTAGTAACTGTCATAGTAATTGTCACAGTCATGTCAAATTTCATAAATATCATTTGAAATATTGTGTAGAGGGACTATAATAGCTTATTTACAGATAGCTGCAAAGTTTCTAACTTTGTCACGTGTTAAAGTTGATATATTATTTTTACTTGGCAAACCCAAAATAGCTGTTCTGAAACGTAAAGCTTCTTATTGCCAAAACCGGCGATTGCCCCCAAATAGCCTGTCACAGTCCTAGATCTCTAGGGGATTGAAACTCGGGCTCATACAGGCAACAAACTCCGTTAGATACAATTTAGCATCATTTAATTACATGTATATTTCAGTACGCTGGCGAAGCGAGTTTTCACACGCCAGCACTCAGTACATTGCATATCACAGGAGTTGTTTATAATGAACATGGTTAACACAATAACTCTAGCAGCTATCTACACATATGTCTAAGACCCCTTAATACAATTGGGTCTACTATCAAGTCCCCTTAAGGTAAGCACTCTTGCTTCCTCGATGTCCAGTCCCGGTCTGACTGTTCCACACGTGTCGCAATCCGACACGGGTGGCAACTCTCCCTGAGTTTCTCGTGGACCCCGCAATCAGCGGGCCCCATCAGTGTCCACGGGCTGTGGACACACTGACCGGTCCTTCGAGAAGGCTCTGGATTATTCAAGCCTTCGAGTGACTCGGTTCTTTCCCTTTAGCTGGATTACTCTCCCTTCGCCAGTATCCCTTACGTTTATATTTGTACCGTCCCTATGTGAGTCTGTGACACACATCTTCTCATGAATCATCTTCGACCCGCAATCAAATCCAAACGACGTGGACTTCTGAGAAATGTTGTCCTGTTGCAACATGACAACGCTGGACCCCAATATTGCCTATGCAACTATTGAAACCATCGAAGACCTCCACTTGTAGTGTGTACCACATCCCCGTACTCACCATACCTGGCCCCAAGTGATTTCCACCAGTTAGGACAACTCACAGAGTCATTGGAAGTAAAGCATTTTGCACCCGATTAAGAGAATCAGCAGGTGGGGCATGAGTGATTGCACACGCGGTCAAGATCATTGTTTTGTTTACAGAAATCTAGGCACTTTATCGGTGCTGGAGGATCTGCATTGAACGCTGTGGTTACGACATCGTGAAAAGATACATTTGTTCTTTACTATTTCAGAATATATTCACACCCCCAATTCCCCCCCCCCCCCCCCCCCCCCCCCCAAAAAAAACAAAAAAAAATTAAAAAATATTGAAGGTTTTCATTTGAATCCCGTTCGAAAATATATAGATGTATATATGGGTGTGTGTATGTGTGTGCGCGTGTGTGTGTGTGTGTGCGTGCGTGCGTGTGTGTGTGTGCATCATGTTTTTTTTACATCCACTTTTCACACGTGTTGCAAATATTTTCTGATACAGATGTTTGTTTATGTCAAGATGTTAAACTGTCCATCATCCTCTCTCTGTCTGCTTCCATTTTCAACAATATCCATCTTTTCAGTCACTGTTTCTGTTTCCAACCAGTACAGCAGTGGCCGAGTGGTAGATACAATACATTCAGCATTGAAATATCACGTGATATTTATCTTCTATCAACAGGCAGCGTCCTCACCACGGCCTGGGGGATTTGCATACAAGGTGGATGCAAGGTAAACTCCTGTGCCCGTGTACTTGTGTGTGCGTGCGTGTATGTATGTGTGTGGGTGTGTGAGTTTGTGTGTGTGTGTGTTTAATAATTCAAGGTGGATGCAAGGTAAACCACTCGTCACCTGTGCGCGTGTACGTGTATGTATGTGTGTGTATGTGGTTTTGATACTTATAAAGTAGATGCAACGTAAAACATCCGTTATTTGTATGTGTATGTGTGTGTGAATGTGTGGAACACTTACTAGAAGCTTGATAAACCACCTTGTACCGGCACACATTTACAAGCATATTTTTATTGTGACTGGTAATAGTAACTTGAATCTCGCTGCTTCATATCATCTTATAACTGATAATTCCACAACAAAGCCGTCTTGTAGAAATATTGGGATGGAAATTAAGATGTATGCAGTCACTAGCGGGGCTGTGATCATGTTAGCAGATTCACCGGGTACACTATGGTCGCCTCCCCGAGGACAGGCTGGCTTCTGGGCAGACACATATAGCGATATCTATGTGGGATTAAGTGTGATATACAAAATGCCTCGAAGATGGATCTTCGAACACACAACTGGGGAAAAACGTATGGGAGTCATGAACCAGGCTGGCCAACCCTTTGAAAGTGTATAGGAGGTAAAGGGAAAGAAACATTCGGCGAAGGGTGGATTTTTTTGGGGATAATGTGACACCCCCCTGTAGTGCTTGCTCCGCGTTGGAGTTTTTACCACTGCATTTAACCTAATTTGGACTTGTGGTGTCTCAACTACTAAAGACATATAAGTGAAGTTTGGTGAATTTCTGGAATCCCGTATACAAATATTAGCATGCTTGTCTGCCAGCCCGATGACCACAAGTTCGAATCTTCACTGAGGTGGGGAATTGTTTTCAACATTAACCTCGACTTCGAAGTCGACCAATTCTAAAATATGTACCAGAAAACGTGCTGGAAAGTAAAGGCGAAAGACGCACTATTGACCACACTACCCCTGGAGTGTTTATTGTTCTACATCCATATGGAGATATTACCAGATATCCAATAGATAGTAAGGTGTGGAGTATGGTGATTTACTTTCCTTGTATAAATCGTTATGAAGTAGAAGTATTCATAAACAAAACAAAACCAAACTCATCTATTGTCTAAAGTACGTTGCGGTGTAGGACAGGTGGAAGGGGTGGGAGGGGGGGGGGGGTGTCTTGAGCCTGATAAATAAAGGCCACCTGGCTAGAGCAGTCGCCGCGACCTGTGCAGGTTAGGGTTTTCTTTCTGTCCCCGACAGAATAAAAATTCACATTTTACCGAGGTTTTGAATCTGGGTCTCCTGAAGGAGCCACTCTGACAGCCGCTCTTCAGACGTTTTACTACTTTGTGTAATTCTGTTTTTATTCCACAACTTATTGTATAACCATCATCATTATATCACCATCATCATCAGCAGCATCATCATAAATATTAACATCATCATTAGCATCATAACCATTAGCATAATTAACCTCATCATAACCATTAGCGTCATAATCATAACCTTTAGCATCATCAGCCTTATCATAACCATCATCATTATGATCATAACTATTAATATCATCAGGCTTGGCCATAGGAATCGCATGGGAAAAAGGGGGAATTTTCTTAATAGTGGAGGGATGGAATGGGACGGGATGGGATAGACATAAATTACCATTGGATGGGACAGAAAAATATGTCCCATGGAAGAGCCTGCCAGGCTTGGCCATGGGAATGTTATTCCCATGGGAATCCCATGGGAAAGTCCCATAGGATGGTATGGGATGGGACATGCATAAATTACCTCGCAATGTAAATTATGTCCCATGGACAACCCTGAATATCATCATTAGCATCATGTCCATTAGCATCATCAACATCATCATAAACATCAGCATCATCACCATAACCATTAGCATCATCTATGCCTCGAAGTGCCTACACCGGCAACCGTCGAGGTATCAACTCGTAATAATGCAAACCAGCAACGAAGGACGAGGAATTAAACTTGCGTCCTTACCTTGAATGCAATGACAATCAACGGCAAAAGTCAAGATATCAAAGCGCTACCAGAAGTTTATTCCGTAGCAGACATGTGAACATTAAACTCACGCAGATCTGTAGGTTGATCCCTATAGACGGGGTCTGCACCTACTTTGCTAATCCACCGATGAGTGTCCCGTCTACTGCGCTCTGCTTGACGCCCTGATCCACTGATTCCATTTAAGCTGTAATTCCACTCTAGGTTTTTTCCGCCCGGTTACTTCACTGCTGTATCATCATCAACAGATCCCTCTCCTGACTCAGAGCTGTCTCACGCGAATATCATCGCGTCCAGAGGTCACCTCACACAGATCCTTAGAAAAACACGTCCTTGTTCGAAATCACCATCACAGCCTCTCTCGTTGCTGTCCAATTACGTTGTCCACATTCTCCTTGGATTCCTTTGTTGACGTCCACTTTCGTGTCCGAGTGGGGAATTCCCATTTTCCAATTTATACTTTTCGTGGTGGGCCGTGCCGCCGTATGGCAATCATTATCATCATAACCATTAACATCATGACCATTATCCTCATGATCATTAGCATTATCATTATCATAAACATCAGACAAATATAAGGAGAGATGACGCTAGGATAGTTGACATCATGACATGGAAGAACATCAATATCGAAATGATTGGTATCAACGAAATAGAGTGGTATCAACGAAATAGAGTGGACAGACAAGAAAATGAACACCACACGGCATGGACTTTAAGAAGGAGAACACCTCGTCACACGCCTTCCCCATCAATTGCAGTATCTGCGTTGAAACTACCGTCGCCTTACTTTCAATAGCAGTCAGTGAATTGTATTTCATTTCTCTGCATGGACCATCTAACGACAGCAGAAGCAAACTTTTCACCTTTATCTTTCCTCAATGATAGCTTACAGAAAAAAGAAATTGCACAAGAAAGACTGGAAATTAACTGGAATATATATTAAAGGATATGTCATCCATCATCAGTAGCAACAAATGGCTTGCCAAATGGCATAGATTTCATGTCTGTACACAAATCGTGGTCCTTGGTGATCTGGGTCGTTTATACTGGGAAGGGATACAACATCCCACAGTATTGTAAGCCTACCTACTATTGTAGAATTCTAGAGATATTCTGTATACATAACATCATGCTGTTTGTTTCACCAACAGTCCAGGCCACCCAAACACCCCGAACTACCTGAAGGGTCGGAGAAGCGGATCTTGGCCAGGGCGAAGACAAGTTTTGGAGGTGGGTTTCAGGATCATCTTGTTGATGGCTTGGTCAGTGTGATTCGGGTCACTCCTTTCTGCCTGCTGGTCATTATGTACTGGGCTATCTATGCACAGGTGAGTTACAGGTGTATCTCCCTTTCCCCATGTGAAACTGTGACTTTTCTAAATGTTTTAACACTATATGATATTGACTGATAGTTTTGTATACTGCCATGAATTTAATTTTACAATAAAATCAATTCAACTGGGCACTGAAGTGTATTATGTTGACAACGAAATGTATAAAACCAGTGGAGGAAATATGGCGCTACTATGACTTCGATGTACTGAATTATGACCAGGTGAATCCTTACATATGGGCCACGTTAGCGAATTTGATAGGAATCTACACTGATAATGTCATGATCAAGGACGGGCGAGGGTTCGACGTCTAGACTGGTCATCTGCTAAGTGAGGAAAAGACTGGCCACCTATTCCCCAGCGCATTCAGGCCCACAAAATGTGCTGGCCCTATCACATCACAGATCCATGAGCTGGTTTCTGTTTCGGGACAACCACCCGACTTCACAGTATGACTCTCCGCAGATATGTCTCACACACCTATCAGCTCTCTGGGCTTGGAGAGATATGAGGTAACGTTACTGGTCTCACACACCCATCAGCTCTCTGGGCTTGGAGAGATATGAGGTACCATTACTGGTCTCACACACCTATCAGGTATCTGTGCTTGGAGAGATATGAGGTACCATTACTGGTCTCACACACCTATCAGGTATCTGGGTTTGGAGAGATATGAGGTACCATTACTGGTCTCACACACCTATCAGGTATCTGTGCTTGGAGAGATATGAGGTACCATTACTGGTCTCACACACCTATCAGGTATCTGGGTTTGGAGAGATATGAGGTACCATTACTGGTCTCACACACCTATCAGGTATCTGTGCTTGGAGAGATATGAGGTACCGTTACTGGTCTCACACACCTATCAGGTATCTGGGTTTGGAGAGATATGAGGTACCAGTACTGGTCTCACACACCCATCAGCTCTCTGGTCTTGGAGAGAGATAGGTACCAGTACTGGTCTCACATACCCATCAGCTCTCTGGTCCCGGAAAGCGAGGCAAGACCCCCGCAACACTGTCCCGTGGAGATGGTGCTTCGGTACCGGGTCAGGAAAATATTGTTAACTTCAACCACTGTTCAATAAGGTGGTCATGGGCTTGAATTTTGCATTGAGATGGATATACTTACAAATTGACCAGTGCTCCTGGGCGGACCCAGCATACAATATGTAATAATAAATATCGTGGGATGTACAACGGCGGACATAATACTGACCACATCACACCTGGGGTGTCCATGCTTCTACAGAACTAAAGGGTTAGCACCATATGCCTAATAAACCTTGGGTAGGCTAAAGGGCCCTGTACTCACTAACCTATGTATGTTACTCAAGGGGAGTTGTTGCGCCTTATCGAAGATGGTTGGGCATTGCTTTCATGATGTCATGAGCACAGCCGGAGGCGGGTTCGAACTTAGGCACGCAGCTTGCTAAGTGAGGAAAAGATTGGCCATCTATTCCCTCGTGTATTCAGGCCTACACCATGTGATGCCCTACCACATGACAGCTCCAAGCATGAAACTGCTTCGGTTCACATTTAGTTTTAAGGGCAGTTGTTGACACTGTAAGACAATTTACAATACGACCTCTATTCATGTATTCATGTATATTTTGCTTTCAAGTCTTTCCGCGTATCTCTCTCCTTTGAATTGAATGTCAATTTTATAGATGATATTCCTTCATGACTTCATCCAAGACCATCGAGCCCCATTTCTCTCGGTCTGCCTCTGCCTTTTCTACCACCGATCTTTCCAGTCGTCACAGTGTTCCCCAGTGTCTCTCTTCTCATATAAACAAAGAATACTGTTTGCCTCTTCCTTCGGCAACACGGCATTTATTAGAATCCGGACATGTTACGAGCAAAGAGAGTTTAGCGCGATTGTCACTATTTATAACACATGTTACTAAGATATGCCGAGACATCTGCTATTTACTCGGGTAAACCACATTATGTAAACAGAAAGACTTGATAGTCTCTATAAGATAACCATGGTGGCATGTAAATATATGACGATGTGTCTTGTTTATTTCGGCTCACAAGTTTCATTCCGTTACGTCGTTACATGCTGAACATTGTTTTGTATAGTCTGCACGCCTGGTAATAAATTGTGCAATATATTGTTTGTGTCTTCATTATTAAAATTCACTTCGGAAAACATTGTTTTGAATTATTTATCAATTTTCAACAGTTTGTCAATTTCCGAAGAAGGTTGGCTATTAAAGACGATAAAACAAAGAAAATTGAAATATTTCGGTCACTTGAAACGTCATGAAAGTTTGAAGAGAACAATAATGGAAGGGTATATGCCTGGGAAGAGAGGAAGAGGAAGGCCAAAGAGAAGATGGGTGCAGGATGTGGCGGATGATCTCCAGATGGGTGTATCGGACGCGGGACATCTTGCTTATGATGGAGAGGTTTTCCGGAAGGTTGTTATGGGAGCGAGGTTCTGCAAAGGACATGCTACTGAACGAATGAATGAATGAATGAATGTCAATTTCCAACTTTTTGTTCACTTTCACCAGTCTGCCCATATCCAACTATTTGCCCACTTTCACCAGTTTACCCATTTCCAACTATTTGTCCACTTTTAACAGTTTGTCAGTGTTCACTTACTTTTCCTTTGTCAATGTATCAATGTTCAACAGTCCTTAACCGCTTCTCCCAATTTTCCCCCAGATGTCCAACACGTTCTTCGCCCAGTCAGAAAGGATGGACATCCGCGTGGGTGACGATTACATTCCTGCAGCTGCTCTCAATGTCTTCAACACCATCAGCATCATCATCCTCATCCCTATCGTCGACCGCCTCATCTATCCTTGCTTCGAGAAACTCAGGCGACCTCTGACTTACCTGAAGAGAATTGGTAAGTGATGAAATAATCCCTGAGCGGACGCGTTAGTGAGCGCTTTTGGACGAGAATTTTATGTTTGTCGTCCGCTAAGAGAGGGGCAGACTGGCCACCTATTCCTCCGTGATTTCAGGCCTTCAAATTGTGATTGTCCTAGCATTAAACTCTTGCCTTGGGACTAGTGTTTGATTTATGTATTTATTCACCGAATCTAGATCTGTACCGTTTCTTTGTAGACTACTCAAGTGAACTTGAATGAGCACAGCATGAAGAATTATGGAACATAATGAAAAATAGGCTTCCTGTTACAATCAATTCAGATAATAAAATCAGTCTACAGTCGGAGGCCAGCATGGCAGAATGGATAAGAACGCGTGTTCTTAAACATCCGGTGTGCTGATGCCGAGGTAAGGGGTTAACCGGACAGTTGGATTAAAATGTTGACCTCTTGTCCTTGACTTGGGGAAGTAAATTACAGTTAATTCTGCAGTCGGAGTGGGTTCGCCTGATGGCGAGGGATACTGTTAATAGGGAATGGTAATCGACAAGCAAAATTCAGTCCAGCACTACTACGCTTGAGTTCAAAGCGAGCGAGCGCTAAAGAAAACTACAGTTAAAAACAGGTCAGCCGTGAGAATGTATGATGATACATCATACATTGGTTTGATAAAGAACAGACAGTCAGACAGGGTTGCGCTTTGTCCCCTGATTATTTATCTTATATAATGACAATAGCATGAAGAATATTAGAGAAAATATTGACGTGGGCCAATAACATTCTGTTGTAATTAAATTAAATTAAATTGTTTACATAAACTTTACAGGTCATTGCTGTCAACATCAGCATCTTTCAGCTGATTGTTGATTTCTTGGCAAGATTACGCTCAGTAGTTTGCCATTGCTTTCTGAGCGGCTGGCTCGCATACCCCGTAAGTTACCGACGCGATTCGAACCACTGCTGATTCTCACCGTCGTCACGTTATTACGAGAGTATACGAGATTATGGAGAAAAGTCGATAACCTCTAGGCCAGGAAGCCGATTCCGTTGTAATTGGGGGATAAGAAATACTGAAACGTCGATATTCAGATAACAGTAATATTATCAACACAGTATACAGGAATTGAGAAATTAAAGATCCAATGTCAGAAAACATTAAAACCCACATTTTTATCTAAATGTATCATCAATTAAAAAAATAATGACAACCGACAAAACAAGCAGATTTGATTCTTTGCTGACGCGCGATTTAATTGTCATGGCAGAAATAAAAAAAAAAAAGAACCCTACATGGCTCTGCAAAAAAAGAAGACGAAAATAAAGCAATAAATTATGTTTCTCTCGGGTTTGTCAAAACCCTACAGACAACGTCTCAACTTTGGACTGCACATCCTAAGACTTATTATCCTAACTTGTAAACATTATTTAGTTGTCATTAATCAACACAGCCGTGATCCTGGCCCAGAGGTTAACGTCTTTCTCCGTAATCCCGTATATTCTCGTGATTAATGTAACCTGCGCGAGAATCGGTAGCGGTTCTCGCCGTGTTGGCAACTTAGGGGTATTGAGCCGGTTGCTCAGAAAGCAATGGCAAACTACTGAGCGTAATCTTGCCTAGTACATCAACAGCAGATGAAAATGCTGGTGTTGACTGCAACGTCCTGTAAGGGATATGCAACATTTAAAAAAAAATCAACAAATCACTTGGGGCAATCAATGACAAGACAGGACAGTTTGACAATTTGTGTTTGATCTTCCAGGGATCGGGATGGTGCTCTCAGTGATCGCCGTGGTCGGTGGCGGGAATTGTGGAGATTTACCGGAAAGAGGATCTCCAGGAGCATTCTCACCTGCAGGTGCTGGGCGGAGAGAACTTCACGGCTTCCAGCATGTCCGTCTTCGTGCAGATCCCGCAGTTTGCTCTCATTGGAGCTAGCGAGATCTTTACCAGTATAACAAGTAGGTTGTGATATATGTGTGCTTGCACGATAGAGGGCCGGTATGCTGCTGCCATGTTATGGTATAGGTTTTATGTGATTACCGATGTGTGTGGCTTTGGAGTTAGTGAACGCAATTTCACAATCCAGACATATTGGGTTAGAGATCAGCAGACTGCTGTCGGGTTTGGTAAGCGCCGCCCAACATTCGGCGCTGACAGAAAGCAGGTAGTACCGTCTACTACTACCGCATCTATTAAATGTTGCAGGTCATGTTCATTGTCTGCAATCAAGACTGTATCATCTGCATATCTAATGTTATTTATGTATCGTCCCCCAATGTTGATTCGTTCCATCATCATCATCATCATCATCTTCCACTTCTGCCGTCAAGCGTCGTGGGGAGGAATAATTTGCGTTCCAGCGCCCGGTGGGCGGCACTGGATAGTGTCATTCCGTGTGGTTGTACAATGTCTCTGATGTCGTCAATCCATTTTCTTCTTGGACGTCCTCGTGGTCTCGTCGCAGATGATCTTTGATGTAAGGCCAGTGATGGTAGTTGCTGATGTTGCATTCTAACAACATGGCCAAACCACTTGATCTTCTGTCTTTCAATAAATGTGGCACAAGGTGTTGATCCCACAGTCTGTCTGATAGTAACATTTCTTACTCGGTCTCGGATTGTTAAGTTGGCAGCTCTCCTCAGGCATCTCATTTCGCAGGTGTTGATTTTGCGAAGGTGTAATTTGGATAAAGTCCAGGTTTGAGATTGGTAGCATAGGGTTGGTGTGAATATGCTGTTTATTATCTGTCGTTTTGCGGACATGGGTATGTTTGGATGTTTCAGTAAGGGTGACAGTTGATATGTAAGTGCACTAGCTTTTTGACATCTGATTTCAATTTCTCTGTCTAATCTGCCATCTTCTGTGATCATACTTCCAAGGTATTTGAATTCTTTAACTTGTTTCAGAGGTGTGTTATTTATCTGTATACTTAGTGGGCCTGGCGATCTGCTAACTTGCATTACTTCGGTTTTGGCTGTGTTTATACTCATATTGTATCTGCTGCAGGTTGAACTCAGATTAGTAATATGATTTTGTAGTCTGCCCTCGTCGCTGTAAAACAGGCACTGATCATCTGCAAATAGAAGTTCATTTATTCCCTGTGGGTCAGTTGTTTCATCTGGAGTAAAGAGTTCTAAATTTTCTGAATCTGGTCTGTCGAGACTTGCTTCTTTGGAAATTCTGTCCATGTAGATATTGAATAGCAGGGGAGAGAGCACACATCCCTGCCTCACTCCTGTATTGACTGTGAACATATCTGATATACCTTCCTGTGTTCTTACTGCACTTTGGCTCGAGTGGTACATGGCTATGATGTTTTCTAGCAGTTGCCCTTCTATCCCATAGTCTTCAAGGATGGTCCATAATTTGTATCTGTCTACTCTATCAAAAGCCTTTTCCTGATCTACAAACACAATATTCTGCTGGTCACTATATTCAATAGTTTTTTCACAAATTTGTCTAAGTGTAAATAATGCATCAGTGCAACTTTTACCTTTCCGAAAACCGAATTGTGCTTTGCTTAACTGTTGTTCAACTATTGGTCTAGCTCTTTGTTCCAAAAGTTTTGCATACATTTTCCCTATATGGCTCAGGAGTGATATACCTCTGTATGTTTCGCACTCTCTCATATTGCCTTTCTTTTTCCATATTGGTAATATTATTGCCTGTTGCCAATCATCTGGGACTTTTCTTTCTTCCCATGCTATATTAAAAAGTCTTGTTAGCCATTTAACTCCTGTTTCCCCACAGGCCTGAATAGCTTCTGTGGTTATTCCATCTGGACCTGGTGATTTGTTTTTAGGACTTTTCTGTATAACTGCTTTGACTTCTGCAGGTATGAAATTTGGTTCTTGCTGTCCCTGGCGTTTAGGCACAAAAGTGAGGTTTCCTATGTTATCTGTGGGGTTAAGTAGTTCTTGAAAGTATTCTGCCCACCTTGCTAGTCTTTGTTGTGGATTAAATATTGGCATACCTCTTTTGCTGTTTATGATGGTGGTTGGGTTGTAACATGCATCTCTGTTTCTAATTGTGGTGACACGTTTATAAAATTCTCTTGGGCAGTCTTTGCTAAGGGTCGCCATCTGTTCACCGTATATTCTCCAGGATTCATCTTTAGATGCTCTAATTGTTCGTTTGGCATTACGTCGTGCTATTCTATAAGTAATATAGTCCTGTTCAGATTTAGTTGTGATCCACTTTTTGAATGCTACCTTCTTTTTGAATATGCTATCTTTAACTTCGTTGTTCCACCAGGCTGTTCTTAATCTTTTGTCCTGCCCTACTTTCTTTGTTCCACATTTATTTTTCAGTGTGTCGAGCATGGCAGCCTTGAAACATGTCCATTCCTTATCTACGCTTGAGTGGTCATCAGGGATGTTCTTATGTAGGTTTTGGATTTCTTGATTGAAGTCGTCTTTAACCGTATTTTCCTGCAGCCTCCTATAATTGATGACATGTGTTGTTACCTTTTTGTTTCTTATTTTCCTGTGTGGTGAAATCTTCTTTATTATGACTGGCTTGTGATCAGTATCAACATCTGTATTTGGGAGTGCTCTTGAATCTAATAGTAGCCTTCTGTCTGATTTCCTAATTAGAATAAAGTCAATTTGGGATGCTTGGTTTATGTCATTCCATTTATACCAGGTTTTGGTGTGGCTACGACGATGTTGAAAAAAACTATTTGTTATTATTAGTCCATGTTCCGAACATATGTTGAGTAGATGTTGACCATTGCTGTTACAATCAGTCTCTGTGTCGCTGAATGGCCCCATGCAATCCTCCCACGGTGTTCTTCGTGTGCCTATTCGTCCGTTAAAATCACCCATCACAACTAGTTCATCTGTCTCCTTGACATTATTTAACGTGTCTGCAAGTTTATCAAAATATTCGTCTTTGTCTTCGTCGCTGTAAGTGTCATTACATGGGGCGTATGTTTGTATAAAAGTTGTTGTTCTATTTCCTTCTTTGATCTGTACTAGTATTATCCTTTCTGATATAAATTTAGTGTTGATAATTGCTTTCGCTTTGTCTGGATGCAACAAAAAACCCACTCCATGTTTAGCTGTAGCTCGCTGGTCGACGCCACTCCATATAAGGACGTAACCTTCGTGTGTTTGTTTCGTGTTCTGCCCCTTTTTCCTAGTGTCTGCGAGTCCTAATAATTGAATATTTGATTGTTTCATAAACTCTACGAGAGCTGGTTCCTTATATCCTAGACCTGTAACATTCCAAGTTGCAAAAATCTCTTTTCTATTTGAAGTGTGTCGAAATTTAGCAGTTGTCGTCGTTAGTCGCTTGTTGTGTCGCTTCGGTGTGTAGTTTCCGGCGTGAACGCTGATATAGCTGCGTTTTTCTCTCAATTTCCTCCATAATTCTCGAGCAATAGTTCTTGAACAAATAAATTCCCTACCGGTTTGCTGGACCTGTCGTAGGTTCATCCTTATTTGAACAAATTGATGTTAAGAAACACGCACAGAACACATAATTAATCTCCGAATCGAGCGACGCGGTTTACACCGCCATCTTGTCTCTCTCAGTTAGTCGACAGATCATCCTCATTGCACATCGAACCATTCAGTCCATCAGTGCTCGGATCCCCTCCTCAGCAAATCCCGCAGAAAACCGAAAACCACAGAACCACTTACGCTGCGAAATACACGAAATTCCGTAGCATCGGCCCAGATCTTGAGTAGAAACTCCTGGTTTTACATCCTGGCACATAAATTACACGCAAGAGATGAATAAATCAATCTCCTACGCGAAAAAGTTAACGATCATAAAACAACACGACCGTCCGTCGCCTCTTGAAACCGCTGTTCTTGTCAACATATTTTCACTGTACAGGAAAACATTAAGATCTCGAGGCATTACACATCCTTGGCTCACACCTCTCTTAATAGGCTGATATTGACTTACTTCATTATCAATTCTGATGGCAACTTGTTGTTTCCAATATATGTTTTTTTTTTACAAGTCTAAGGTCCTTTCCATCAGTTTGTAGATCCTCAATCATCCTTATCATGTCGATATGTCTGCCTTTATAGAAAGCCTTAGTGTAATCAAAAATGCAAAGTTATTGATCTTTGGTTACTTCTATAGACCGTTCAATTACTGTTCTCAGTATATACACAGCATTTACTGTACCCTTGTCTTCTACAAATCCACACTGTTCTTGTCCTATTTCAGGTTGTATTTTCTTCCTAACGCTTTGCATGATAATTCTTAGCAAAATCTTCGTGATGTGGTTCATTATACTAATTGTTCGGTGTTGATCACATTTCAAGGCTCCTGATTTATTTGCGATTACATTAAATACAGAATTTCATAATTCACGAGGTATATCTCCAGTATCACATGTTGTATTCAGCCGTCTGGTAAATTTATCTATTCTATATTCTTCTAAAGCATTAATCATTTCTGTTGTGATGCTGTCTGAACCGGGGATCTTGCCAGCATATGTCAAATAATGAACACAAAAACAAAGCAGACCGTAATGTGTGTCAGTATATTAACTATTATTTAAACAAGAGAAATGATTGTTTGGTTACAGTGTTTCAGAGGACGCACTGGACAACATAAAAATTGAAAGTTCAGATAATCTTGCTTGTTGAAACTATTGTTTCCATGACGAGTTCACATGGGACAATGATGACCATTTCATGTGGTTTATGCCCTCTATATTCCGGGATGCAAATGTGTGAAAGAAACCTAGCGAACCGATCGAATTTCGGACATGGCGGTGATCGAAGAAGGAATGGCAATGAATGGGCTAGCCATCACAACCAGCATAAGAGACACGAGACGATCAAATGGCCACTTTGCGTATATGCCAAGGCTGGGGTAATTGGGGATAAGTCGGGGCTCCTGCCAAAATCCTGATTATATAGTCAAGGCTACAAATAATTTGATTAATCAACACAAAACTCTTGCAACAAGTCACTATAAGTTGGTGGGGATGGTAAGGTGTAAATATGAGCATCTATGGAGTTCGTTGTCCGGAGTACAATGATAACGATCATCAAATAAACACTTGTATGTACTGGAAATAAGATCCACGCATACGAATGCTTTAATTATCCCGAGAAAGAAAGTGTTAACTACTTACGTTGTATTTATCGAATTGCATGGCAGTACTTTACTCCCAAAATGCTATCTTTCCCAGTAGTCATTTACCACGTAGAGCTAAATCTCCCTTTGTGATTATCTATTTTTAAAGCAATTTGCCAACCTCGAGTTTGTCTACAACAACGTAACTCTGAGACGCACTATATGATTATCTTGTATGTCAAAAGTTTTTTCACCCCTCTAGTTTGCCTAAAATTTAACTCTGATACTTATTTTGCCATAATAATCTATCAAATGTTATTCAGCTCTCGAGTTTGCTTACAACCATATAACTCGGAGACTTACTATATAAGTATTTATTTATCAAACCTTTTGCCAGTAATCAAGTTTACTTAACACAACCTAACTCTGAGACGTTCTATATGATTTCTAATTCTGAAATATTTTTTCAGCTCTCGAATTTGCCTACAACCAAGCCCCTGTGGCCATGCAAGGCTTGCTAACTGGGTTATTTCTGGCTGCCTCAGGAGTCGGTAACTGGGTTTCTACAGCCATACTTGCCATCGTACAGAAAGCCACAGAAGAAAGTAAGTCTGCATACATCACCCTATTTAATCTCTGTTTACTAGTGTACTTTCCCCAGGTTTGGACCTCCAGGACCCCAGCTACCTAAATGAGTGCTTGGTGCAACACTGTGAGCTGTGAATTTCATTCGAATTGTTTTTGTTGTTCTTATGTCAACGGCGACTGTAGTGAAAAGCAGTTTCTGAAAATTGGGGGACAACTGTATTTCCGTCATTCCCGGCGGCTGCTTCATGCGATAATACGTGTGCGGACTGCTTGAATTGCTGTTTTCTCGACAATGAACTGCACATTCAAGTGAAGGACGGTCTGTTGTCGGTGCTCGAGCGATTTGGCTTGTTTAAATTATTGTTTCCTTC
>JACEFZ010006661.1:170000-205000 GCA_014155875.1 Cepaea nemoralis | reverse complement strand
TGCGTAGAATAACATGACATGATTTATCAGACAGAAACTACCAAAAGACAGCTATACAACCATTGGACACATATATAACCAATAGCAGTACCAATGATATTAGATAGATTAACATGACATTATAGATCAAAAGCTACGAATTAACATGATATAATTTATCTGAAGGTTACAAGAATAACGTAGATTATCATGATACAATGGATCGGAAGCTTGCAAGAATAACGTAGATAACATGATACAGTGGATCGGAAGCTTAAAAGAATAACGTAGATTAATATGACGTGATGGAGCAGAAACTTACAAGAATAACGTAGATAAATTGACGTGATGGAGCAGAAACTTACAAGAATAACATAAATTAACCGTGAAGATTAACCAGTGATGATGTGTCCTTAATAACCAATATGCGTCCATTTTAAGTTCTTGTTGTGGTATATCTGTTTTCCCGCCAATGGGTTTTAACACTTTACTTTTGTGTAAGACGTTTATTCAAGGCGTGTGCGTGCTTTTCAGCTATTTACATCAGTTTCGGCATCCTTATGTTGCCACAGGGAATACATATTCTCTCAGTACTTTGAATTTATATCCGTGTCCATACATACGGATAGTTGTTAATTTTATTCATTTTTGCGGAGCAATATTTCGTCTTCTGTTAATTTGTCATCACATTTCCACCGCCCGCCAGCATTCAATCTGGAAATTTATCCCGCTCAATTTCTGTGATATATCTTCGTTGATAAATATATCTGCGGACATATTTGTGTTGTCGGATGTCATACTTGTTGTTTTTGTTGCATTGAGATATCAGTTTTATTTTTTCTCTTTGCTCTTGCACTGGCTCTGGTAGTTTCTCATGCTGTTGTTTGTTGTTGTACTCTGTTGGCAGCGTATTCAAGCTTGAACTTTTTCTATTCTCCTGATTATAAAGTCACCATACTGCCCGTTGTTAAAATTTCCTCTCATATATATTTTGATGTTGTGAGTACAAATGTTAAACGATAATGGGAAACAATGCAACCATATCTGAGCACTCTGTTGTTTATATGAAACAAATCTGATGTATCATCACATATTCTCACGGATGCCTTTTCTTCACTTTAAAGTTATTACGATCTGTATCTAGTGTAAAAGAAAGCCTATTTCTTTCATTATGTTCTACAATTATTCATTGTCTACAAAGTCAAATGCCATTAATTAGCCTATACTGCAAAAGTAGAGATCTTCATTGCCTTTATGCTATGTTATGTAATTACCCTCATATTAAATTTGTTGTCAGGTGTACTTCTATTTCGTCTATAGCTAGCTTGTAATTTGCTTATGTTTTCCTCTATTTCTTTAAAAGTCGTCCCATTATTATTGTTAGTAAAATTGTGCTTGCATGACGAATCAAGAAAACTATTCTGTAATTGGTCTTAATTTCATGACGCCCTTTGTTTTGGGTAGTTAGATATAAGCGTATTTTATTTCTCGCCTACTCTCCTGGCCACATTCATGTATTCCAAATAATTTATTTACATACCGCGCCATGTATTTTCACATTTTGTTCACTTCCAACTTTAATCAACTCTTCTGTGAGTTTGTCACATACTCGTGATTTCATTCTTTTTCCAGGGCTGTTATTTGCCCACTTAACTTTTGCTAGTGTTGCTTCAAGTTGATACATAAATTATTACGGATGATTCCATTGTATTAATTAATTGCGCTTCTATATAAACTGCTTAATATGATTTATTATATTTATATACATTAATATGATTTGGAATGTAAACAATATTTCTTTGATTTGAAAGGAAAAAAAAAATAATTTAATACAAATTTTGGTTACAAAGGGAGTGAGAGTAAACTTTGGCTTTTTATCATGTCACGTACGCATAAGCAGCGTCGGCTCTGTGACAAAGGGATTAGACGCAATTCGCAATCCCGCCTACCGCTTTCGGAAAATAACTGCGGGACATTTCCAAGTAGACCATATTGCTCTGGCTTTCATACACTGGTATGAGTGTCGGTCGTTCAGAAAGCAATGACAATCTACTGGATGTAAACTTGTTAAGAAATTACAAACAGCCAACAAATGCTGGGTTGACTGCGACGTCTTGTAAAGGATATTAAATTGACTAACTAACGCATAGGCAAGAATTAGAATATCTAAAGCTGCATAATCAAACATTCATGTTTGCTTAAACTGCTCAAACCATCACAAGAACGAATTCATATGATCCCAGACTCCCTCAGGACACTGGCTTGGGGTCTCATGCCAATAAAATACCTGAAATATGTGGATAAAACGCATCGATAAGGTACGATGAACGAATGAACGAACGAACGAACAAACTTTATTTTAAAAGGGTAACAAATTGGGCACGCAGGCCCGTCTTACATTCGGCCCTTTCAATCACTCATCTTTCATTCATCAAATGTGCATGTTACATTAACATAGGGGAAAAAAACATTGTCAAATGGATTTTGTAAGCATAAACAATGCATATTACGCATGATACATTCACATGAGAAAACCAAAAAAAAAAAAACATCGTCAAATGAAAGTTGTAAACATAAACAGTGCATATTGCAATGTTGTGAGACACATCCCCCATCCACCCTCATATCCCGCAGCCACCAACACATCCCCCACCCACCAAACCTCCCCTACCCACCCACACATACCTCCACGCGCTCACACAGACCCAGGCAAACATACATGCCACCACCCACCCACTGATCCCCCACCCACACAATTTCCCCACCCACACACATTTCCCCACCCACACACACACCAAGAAGAAGAAGAAGAAGAAGAAGAAGAAGAAGAAGAAGAAGAAGAAGAAGAAGAAGAAGAAGAAGAAGAAGAAGAAGAAGAAGAAGAAGAAGAAGAAGAAGCAGAAGCAGCAGAAGTAGAAGCAGAAGCCACACACACACATACCCCCGCCAACCCACACATCCCGCACCTATCCACGCATATATCCCGCACTCTCACAATTTTCCCCACCCACCCACACACACATTAGCCAACCTACACCCACTCACCCACCCAATATTCTCCACCTCTCAACTACACATCCCCACCTATACACACATCCCCACCCATAAACACATCCCCACCCATAAACACATCTCCCCACCTGCCCACACAATTTCCCCACCCATAAACACCCAAAAACACACAGCTTTCTCACACGGTGAGAAAGATGAAGGCAGGCTTGCTTCTGGCGGAGTGGCAGGCTTCTATTCAATAATCAAAAATAGAGAGCATGAGCTGGAATATTCCCTCAGGACGTGATGGTGTTGTGGGAAACGAGCAGGCTAACAGAATCGCTGGGTCTTGTCGTGACAAGTACTCACTCTCTACTATAGTGTCTTGAGAGATATTACTTCTATAGTGTCGTCCCTGGAGTGAGGGGAATCAACACCCACATTTATTTCAGTTTTCATATCACTATTCTGGAGATATCCACCAGACTCCGTCCACAACACTCCCTCAGTCCAAGGACACCTTCTTCTCACTCTTGCTCACCCCTGGATCATGCCCCCTCTCATTCTTCCCCAACATAACATACTTGACAACTCTAGCCTCAACAAATAGATACAAGAAATTTATTAAAGCTAAGAGTATATGTGGGAGAAGTGTGTGTGTATAATGTGTAGAATGTGTGACGCATATTCTAAGGTGTATATGTAGACATCAGACCACAAAGCTCCGGATCACAGTCTGATCATCATTGTACGAGTTACACCACATCATCACGGGTCAGTAAGCAAACACCTCACCACAGCCGTGTCCCTCTTGTTCGATGTTGACTCTCTCCGGTAGCTCCTTTGATAGTCCAGAAAACTGGTCACCAATTACGAATATACTCCGACAATGATCCGGCAGCGATCATACACCCTGTTAATAAATGTCTAGTTCCGAGACATAAACCTTCCTTGCCTAGTGAAAACAAGTAACACTGTTCCTTGATATAAATGTCTCATTTTTACAAGTCCTACCGTTTTCACTATTACACTGTTCTCGTTCTTTGAATTAATTCCTATTAATATTTCCCAGGTGGTGTGAAAATGTTAAAACACTCTAATGTTATTTCACTTTTAGTGTGAAAAGCAACACTCTAATGTTATTTCTTTCACGAGTGGTGTGACATAATAAACCCTTTTCTCATGGGCCCAATGCACAGGCCACTGAACAGATCTCCTCGTACCAAGTTCTCCATGATACGAACAATTCAGCATCTGTTCTTTGAAAACCCGAGAGGAACCTGTGAAAGAGACACAACAGACTCGGTGAGAGCAATCTGATACTGACTCCTATTAGATGAGTATGGACTTACATTCTTACTCAGATCCATGACAGTGAACCAATCTCTGTCATGTCAGAGGAGCTCATCACCCGGGCCTTAGTTAGGGCAAGACAAGGAAAAACCAATACACAAAGTGTAGAACTCCAGTATACCCCCACTGGAAGATCCCACCATTGGACATCTCCCCTATCCCCCAACCATTCCCATTCACACAAGATATCATCCCCTTTCACTATCCTCAACTATCTGAGCTAATTTACATCTCACACTAGTTAGTTTAACACTGCGACTGTCTACTGTCGCCGACACTGTTTTTATACTTGACTACAAAGCAACCACTACGTTAAAGTTCTAAACTTCACTAACATTTTACTATTCTACATTATTAACATTTAAATGCTAAGTCTAGATACCCTATAAATTCCTAGCTCACAATCCGAATTGAATCTCCAAATTGCCATGAAAGACACATGTTTTTTTTCCTCAAATACACTGATAATAAACATGCGGGATTCTTGTCACTACGAGCACTGAGCTATTCAACATGTCAGCCTAGGTTACCTCTATTGTGCACTCCCGACAACAAACTTGTTTTTATATAATCTGGGATTGACCTCGTGACGTCATTCTCCTGTCAACAACATGTGGCAACAGAATCACGGCGGCGCTTTGCCTTTCAACTTGAGTCTGTTCCAAGACAACCGGGAAACTCTTTTCCCGTTTCTCCGGGGAATCATCATAGACAAGCGGCGCCTTTGATCCAACGGAATGTCT
This sequence comes from Cepaea nemoralis, assembly GCA_014155875.1. Classification (NCBI taxonomy): domain Eukaryota; kingdom Metazoa; phylum Mollusca; class Gastropoda; order Stylommatophora; family Helicidae; genus Cepaea; species Cepaea nemoralis. The sequence continues at coordinate 199,934 of JACEFZ010006661.1, read as the reverse complement.
CCACTAATTGCAAACAGTTTGTAAGTTCGAATATAGCCTGCCTCTGTTGTTTCATCATCTATCGTGAATTATAGTGGTTTTTCGTGACAGGTCTGCACCCCTCGGTGGAGTTATTGGTGCCTGATGAGACAGACGTGGTCGGGGCCCTTTGGGATCGTGTTTATAGTGCAGAAGGACGGATAGATCATCAAGGCCTGGTGAGAATGGTGCTGCAGGGAGTGACAAGGATTTGGCAGGCACCAGAACTCCGAGGAATATGCCAGACTGCTAGTTGTAGCATTAGTATTGGTACTCTTCACTGGCTGTTGAAGATTAGAACGTAGCACATACTGGCATGTTCCGAGTACTATGATGTCGGTTCTCGACTCAACTTAACTCAACTGAACTGAATCATGACCTAGTTACATCCTAATATAGCTCTCCACAGATGTAAAGTTCCAGTACCGGTCTTGGTATAAGAGCTCTCAGATGGTAAAGGGGAGGGAGCTCAGCAAGACAGCTTCCGTGGAGATAACATTTTGAATCCAGGTCGGTAAAAGTACCTGTAGGTCAACTTTGCCCCTATAGTCAGATAGATGCGAGCCTTTACAGGGAACCAAGCTATCTGAACCCCAGAGGATCCACAATTACACACATACACACATACATGTATTTTTATCAATATCATCATCACCATCATCATACTCATGTGCACTGCCAGGTGGCGTAGACCTTCAAGTTTATCACAGATCTCGTTATTCAGTGTTCTGGATCAACTCTGCTGATGATTTTCCTTCATACCACCATCTCAGTCGTTTTTCTTGGTCTGCGTCTGCCTCTCTTCCCCTCGATCTTTTCAGTTGTCATGTTCTCCAATGTCTCTCTTCTCATCACATGACCAAAGAAAGCTATTTATCTCTTTCTTATAGGTGTGTATAATGTTATACTTTCATTAGCCTTTTTCAGGCAATCGTTGTTAGTTACTCTGGCAGTGCAAAGAATTTGCAATTTTCGTATCAGGAACAATAGTTATCCGTTGCTTCTACATTCTTCCTAATTTGTCCACTTACGTTTCAAGATTCACTACCATGCAGCAAAAAAGTTAGATAATGAGACAACAACACAAACAATTATAAACTATTTCGATAAACAACACTGTCTAAGCTAGACAAATTAAACCAAACAAGTATGGAACATAACACTTTTATTTAAGTCCGAATACGTATACTGCATGAAATCAACATTCACGCAATGTGGGAACACCCAAGAAATAATACAAAACAACAAAGCAAAATGCATTAAATAGTGGTGTTAATATCAATAGCTACAATACAAACATTTCAACACTAGCTAGGCTAATGTACTCAAGCAGAAAAATAGTGGCTATTTAAACACTAGAAAGGAGCTGTTAGGACACTGCGTTTGCTTTTTTCTAACCACTCAGCAGACACACAGGAAAGCACACTGTATCCTTGTTCAAAACCTGTGTTTGGCTTTGTTTATTCAATAGTTGCGCCTATGATTTTTCACCACTTGTATTTACAGGTATTAAATCTGTCATGTGGCAGAAATGAGTTAATTGGTTTGCACACACATAAATAATAATAGATATAAAAGAGTAGATTTTAGGCACCAAAATTAACAACAAAACGCACCACGATAGAAATACGTCATAGATTCGCGTCGTTTGACAACAGAAGCGACGCGACGGCACTTTAGCACGGAACACTGACACAAACGTCATTACTCTTCAACTGTCCAAAGTCAAGGACCTTTAATACGAGACATAGACACGAACATTACCAGCCTTCAACATGCACTAGTTGAGAACATTAGAGCGGCTCACGGACATGAATGTTACCCGTGCTCGATTCAGAACAAATAAAGATTCAATATTAGCACTTAGAGACCAACCGCCAGGGGCATCCAACTGAGGACAACGCCACGCACAATAGACACCCACACTCACATGGGACGGCTGCAGGTTGGATGTGTGGAACAACTGTAGAGCAGCTGCATAGCGGGAGTATGGGCATTCGGTGAAACAGTTTCCTCTTGTTATCTTCTGACGCTCAGCGACTGGGTGGATGTCAGGTTAAATGTCTGTGTGACTGAGGAACGGCTGGCCGATTGACATACGTTATACTCTTAATGATAATGCAGCACCGCGAATAAAGTTATAGTGATCTGTCCACTGTCGGCCAGGGTCTTGTTATATGTGGAGTTGAGTCATCTTGCAGAGGGTTGCGGTCATGGGCGTGAGGGGACCCCAATTGTTCAGTTGAGGTGACTTGCTTTCAGAATTATAAGTCATCCGCCAAGACAAGGACGAAACATACAGTACTGCTTTTGAAGCATTCACATCGGCGACGACGGTTGCGGAACATCAGGGACGTAGATGCGTTCTCATACTACTTGCCAATAAATAGAGAGAGAGTAGAGCTAGATAACCCCTCACTTGTTCTAGCTTCCTCTAGGTGCTCCCTAAGGTTGTTAAGGTCTTACTCCAGGCTGTTCCTCCCCAATTTCCAATGTAACCTGCTTGGAGGAACTACGTTTCATAACCCTTGAAGTCAGAAGTATTGATAATAGCTGATGCCTCCCCGATCAAACATTTCTTGATGGCCTTGTCCTTGGGGACACACCTGGCACTGTTTGTGTAGCGTGTATACTTGACATGACCTAGGACTTTCTTGTTCTTCTTGTCTTCCTCCATTTACCTCAGTGAAGTGTTGGAACAGATGTAAAATATCTTTTATAAGGTCTTTCTAATTCTCTGTATAAACTAGTATTCATTTCTCTAAGGTTGTTCTTGATAACATCACTTAATCATTTACGTGGTCGTTTCCTTTCTCTGTACCCATTATATTTCTTCAATGTGGCTCTTTGTGGCAGATGGTACCAGGGCATTCTTGTGAGATTTCCAAATCATTTAATCTCTTGTTGTTTAATGAAGTGCAAGGCTGGTTTCAGACCTAGCCTTCTAGTTGCCCCATTCTTAATTCGATCTCTCGGTTACTTCCGCAGCTCTTCTAAGCCATCTCATCTCTGTTGTTATGATGTTGCTATCATTAGTTACAGTAAGTGTGCAATGCGCTTTATTACTCGCGTTGTAGTGGATGAGCAGAATGTTTGAATAGATGTGTTTTGTACTAACGGGAGCTAACCCCCGAGATTGTCTTCTATTTCGATATTATTGCTGATTATGTCCCTTTGAAGATTTAAAAAAAAAAAAAAAAAAGCGTTTATTATCATGTATTTTCCCATTCAAAGTAGTAGCCACGTAGATAAGTTCACAATCGCGGTCGAATTAGGTTTCGACGTCTGCATTAGTCTTCCGAAAGAAAGATAGGCTACCCTCTCCTCCGCGCATTCGGTCCTACCTTCGGGACTTGTTATGAGAAGAAATGACTTGGAGAACTCGGTGACAACTGGCAAGATCGAAGGGAAGAGAGCAAGGGGAAGACCCAGAAGTAAATACCTGGATGGCTTGGCCACGTGGCATGGTCGACACAGGAACATTGAGCTGATCCACGACTCTGGTGATCGAGTGAGATGGTGAAACATGACCACCAACGCTTATTAGCATGGCACATGATGAATGGCTTCGGGACTCTTTAATTGTTTTTTTCTTTTTTAATGTTGATTATATGACCATGTATTAAATGCCCCCTAGAGGTAGAGAGACTGTTGTGTAAACTGACCCACCTGGACACCATGTCAACCCATCCTAAAATGGCTACCAGGAACTGTTCCGGCAAGTAAGTAGAGCTGGCGTGATAATGAGCACTTCTCCCATCGCGTGTCCATTGATCTAATAAATGTGGGACTAGCACCAGCACCCATTAATATAACAATAATACCCCATCGGTCTATTAAGATCGTCTAATACAATATGTCCAATACACCTAATGGTGTGAGACGGGATAATTTACCATTATTGTAGGTACATATGATGCGTGTTTGGGGTTGTTGGGTGACATATAACAGTAAGGTACCCATTTGAGTGAATTTAGACACACCTACCTCCATGATCAAAGGCTGACAAAAACGTTTTTTCTCTATATCTTTTTGTGTTAATTCATTAAGAAAATAAATTATCAGAAACGAGACATCGGAATTGTGTCCAAACACTAAGTCTTCATCCTATAATTGTATGTTTTTCTAGGAGACCTCTGGAGTTGTCGCTGGGATACGAAGTTCGTGATTTGTGAGATGTTATGGGTAAGCCGCCCTTAGGAGAGAGTCCTAGCCATATGGGTTAAAACCTTGTGGGTGAAGTCGATCAATCTTGTTTTTAAACCTTTGCTTTTATAAACCTTCACATGATGAGGTCAGTTTGGTTTGTGTCATACAGGCCCATTTTTGGGTACACTCGGGCATCTCCATAAAATCGGTGTGCCCACATGACCATGCTGCTAATTTTGCGAAAACAAAGAGACCCACGCGTTCTCTTGCTCAGTTTGGTGTTGTTTTTGGTTGCGTGACTGTTCAATCTGGCTCTAGAGAAAGTTGTGAGGAAGGTAAAGGAGGAATGTGATATTGGAGGAACATCCAAGCTGCTTGGTTATGCAGATGATATAGATATTATAGGGCAAAGTGAACAAAAGACATTAGAAATATTGACTCACTTAAAGGAAAAAGCCCAACAGATGGGGCTGGTTATCAACCAAGATAAGACAGAATATATGGTAATTTCAAGAGACGGAATGGCTAAAACCTCTGGCCACATACAAATAGATAATATGACCATTAAAAGAACGGAAACATACAAATACCTGGGTACAATCTTCAACTGCTCCAACATCATAAGGGAAGAAATACAAACTAGAATCAACTCTGGAAATAAGATATACTATGCACTACAACATCTTCTAAAATCAAATGCGCTATCTCGTAACACCAAAATCACAATATACAAAACACTGATCAGACCAGTTATGCTGTATGGCTCTGAAACCTGGAGTACAACGAAAGGAGACAAAGTCTTGTTACAAACCTTTGAGAACAAAGTTTTAAGACGCATCTTTGGACCCATTAGGGATACACAAAGTGGAGAGTGGAGAAGAAGAAGTAACAAAGACATTTATGATCTGTTTAAGTCCCCGCTAATCACTGGTATCATGAAGGCTAATAGACTACAATGGCTGGGGCATATAGAAAGAATGGAAGATAATAGGGAAACTAAACTCGCTTACACTCAGGAAATAAGTTACCGTAGACCCCGAGGTAGACCAAGAAGACGGTGGAGAGATAATACATGTACAGACCTACAAGCACTTGGAATCAGCGACTGGCAAGAGAAGGTCAACCAGAGAGACGAATGGAGACGGATTGTATCTGCAGCAATGAACCTCAATGGCTCGGAAAGCTGAAGAAGAAGAAGAAGAGCATCACTTCCTAATAATAAAATACAAGAACCAGCAAGATTGCTGACACCGGCCGCATGTACAGGATTTTTATTGTGGCGAAAATGGAAGGAATAAAGGAGGCTAATGTAGCGAAAGGCGTGATTTTGCTAACGAAACAGAGATCGCAAACAATTGAAGATGCCGAGCAGTTATTATTACTTTCAATAAATCAAAACCTGTTAAATTGCGATTCTGTTCATGAGGCAATCATATGTGAAAAGGCCAGACTGTTGTATGCCGATTTCATTAACAAAATTCGTGAGTTTGCTAACGAAACAGAGATCGAAAACAATTGAAGATGCCGAACAGTTATTATTACTTTCAATACATCAAAACCTGTTAAATTGCGATTCTGTTCAGGGGGCAATCATATGTGAAAAGGCCAGACTGTTGTATGCCAATTTCATTAACAATATGTCAGAACAAGTGTTAGTGTACTTAGTGATTTTAAGGTCAGCAGAGGATGGTTTAAATAATCAAAGAGGCGCATTAGCATTCACAGTGTTACTAGGCACGGCGACGGTGCGAGTACGGACAAGTCTGAGGCCGAAAAATGTTTATCTGGCTTTAGTGCAAAAACCCAAGAAGGGAATTGACCCCATGTATTGCCTTGATACCTAAGGTCCTTATGCATACCGTGAATAACACCTTTTCTTATATAGCAATAAACGACTCCTCACTTATTACCTTTGCCTTAGCTGTAATGATCCAGTGTTATTTAACGAACTGTGAAAGACGTAGAGTCAGAAACCAACACATTCTGCCTATGTTTGAGTAGTGCTCAAGGGAAGATTGGCGTAATGAAGAACAAAGTGTATACTGCTGTCTGAACGATGGGCAAATATAGGTCTAGTCCAAATAGAGAGTTAAAGGAAACGGCCATTTTCATAGTCCCGTCCCAGGCAACTACTAAACATTCTCCAGACAATAACTAAACATTCTCCAGACAATGGATAAACATTCTCCAGACAATAACTAAACATTCTCCAGACAATGGCTATACAATATTTGAACAAGTACTGAAGGATCGTGTTTTTTTAGCCGACGGCAACCATTGGCAGTCTATTATGACCTTAGGAGACTAAATTTTGTTGTTGCAAGAGATTAGGAAAACCGTACATTGTGTTTCTTCTTCTGTTAGTCCATACCGTGTAGCATTGGTGATCATGTCTGTCCACAGCCTACTGTCTGATGTACTGATAAAAATGTTTGATATGCACTAGCTACAATATTATTTATGCCAAGATATGAAAAGGATGTTTCGTGAAATACCTTGCAGAAACAGGCCAATACTTTTTCTGACTTATGTAGACTACACCTTTTCGGCATTATCAGCGATGCTCACAATCCCGTTTCTTCTGTATCAACGGCGTAGATCGTTGTAGCGTACCTGAAATCCCGTTCACAACTATTAAATCCGGCTTATTCGATGAAAAATATCTCATCATCATCATTATCATCATCACCATCATCTAGTGCTTTGCAGGCTGGTGTCCGCGACCTCCGGCGGCATGTATCAATTCGTATGTTGACTCCCTTCCGTGCCATGATACAAGAATATCAAAATTTTTATCATGCTGTTTTCCTATACCTCTCTTTCCTCAAATATTTTCAGTTGTCACAACATGTTCCAGATGTTGTCTTCTCATAATGTGGCCAAACAGTTATGACCGCTTCTTTCTGCTGTTTGTATCAAGTTGTCTTTGCGACTTAGCTTCCCTTAAAATGTCCAGATTGCTAATTTAGGCTGTCCATTAAATTTTCAGTATTCTTCTATAAAACCGTATCTCCAAGACTTCCTTTGATTTTTTCGCCTGTTTACTAATTGTCCAGAATTCGCAGACGTATGTTAAAATTTGTTCTACGTAACATGCAAGAACTCTTTCTCTAACTCTCGAGGACAAGGACTTATCGCACAAAATCTCAAGGCTCTAGAACAGTGGTTCTCAATCGGTGGGGAATTCCCGACCCCCGAATCTTAGATTTTCCATGGGGGGGGGGGGGGGGGGGGGGGGTATAAGATTAAGATTATTTCAAGATCACGTTAATACAAGAACCCCATTACTTGATATTGTTTTTCCCTCGACACTTTACAGTTCTATACTTCTCGCTCTTCTGAATTTCGCTTACGTACGTAGACCTGCAAATCACGTTTTACGTAGACGTCTAGACTTGTTCTAGTATGTGTTATTAAATTTAGCTTCCATTTTGACGTATACTGTGTAGAGGCCCGTGGGTGCGGATGCATAGGGAGGAAATACGAAAAGGGGTGGGGGAGTGGAATGACATTCTGAACATACGATGAAAGGGTGCATGGGCCAAAAAATGTTGAAAACCACTGCTCTAGAACATCGCCATATATTTCAATGCGGGTTACCTCTACCTTAGGGTCTAAGTGTCCAAGTTTCATTGAACTAATGGAGTTTTTTCTGACACTTTCTCCCTTCATGTGTTTCTCTGTCATTCCCAATGTTCTGTTTGTTCACTCCAAGTTTCCCTACGTTTCCTCCCATTGCTTTTGTAACCATATGGCTATCTCAGACTTTTCTTTTTAATGTTGGTTGACCTTTCCTCCCTCCTAACAAAGTTTTCCCTCTTCCTTAGCGTTAGATTTTTATGTGCGTCACTTCCGTGCAGCTAATGCTTCTTAACTAATGGCGTACAGATTGATTGTTTCGTGTTCTTTGTTGAAAGGCGATTTCGTACCCTGAGATGACAGGATGTAAACAGACATTTTCCAGTTAAGTACAATTCTTTAGCATGTTTTGTAATTTCCTGTGTAGCTATTTTAGTGTCTTTTTTAAAATTTCCTAATGAAGTCTTTATGGCTGTAACATAGACGCTGTCAATTATGATTGTGTTCTTGTCAAGCTGGCTTTTCATTCTTCACCATTATTTGTAAGGTATCAGATTTTAAAATTTTTTTGCAATTTCTCGCTTTGAATTCATATGTAGTCCATATACTATTATTTTTAGTGCACTGGACTGATGTTTGCGTCTGGATTAGCTTTCTTTATTACCGGTGGCACTCGTCATCAGGCGAATCAACTCCGACTTCTGAGGTACATATAATGTATGTCCCTAACTCACGGACGAGAAGTTAACATTTCAGTCAACTGACCGATGTAGGGGTTGAACTTGCTAATTCGGCATCAGCACACCGGAAGTTTAAGAACGAGCATATTCACACCAACTCTAGACTACCAATGTCAGACTTGTCACACTTACGCAAAATCAACACCTGCGAGATGATGTGCTTGAGAAGAGCTGCCAACCTAACTATCCGAGACCGAATAAGAAATAATGTTATCAGATAAACATTGGGATAAACACCTTGTGCTACATATATTGAAAGACAGAAGATCAAATGGTTCGGCCATCTTGTTAGAATGCAGCACTATCAATTACCAACCCTGAGCCTACATCAAAGAAGATCTGATACGAGAGCAAGAGGATGTCCAAGGAGAAAATGGATTAACGACATCAAAGACAGTGTACGATCACATGGACAGACCAAATCTAGTACAACCCATCAGACTCTGTGATGTCACCTAATTCTCTCTAAGAGGTTTAACGATAAACGTGGAAGATGATGGTAATGATGATGATGATGATGATGATAAAGCTCTTGGGATGATTGTAATGCTTCATGGTCGTTCGATTTCATTGTTGCGTGTCTTATATCATTCTTTCAACCTCCATGCATGTCTGCATTGCAAATCTCTGCATGCCTCTTCCAGACTTATCACTGATCTACGACTTCCTCTTTGGGGTTTCTTCATGTCTTAGTCTGTGACCAAGCCACGGCAGTCTTCGCTTTTTTTATTACCTTAAAAGTGTTCGTTGAAGAGCGGCTGGCCGAGTGGCTAGAATGCCGGATCCTCCTTCGGCAGACCCGGGTTCGAATCCTCGGTAAGGTGGGGATTTTTTTATGTCGGGGGCAAACAAAAGGAAAACCTTAACCTGCACAGTTCGCGGCGACTGCACTAGCCCGGAGGCGTTCAGGCTGAAGGCCCCCCCCCCCCCAACCCCTCCAGCTATACACCGCTAGGTACCATATAGGCAGTTATTTTTTGAACAGAAAAGTTTTTGCTGTTCTGTAATATTCGATAAAAACTTCCATTTGTCAATTTATCAGTCTACATGGTTCTCATCATTTTTCAATGCCGGCGATGTGGCTAAGGGTTATAAACGCAATTCGTAATTCTGCATACAGCTCTAGGAACACAGCCAAAAGATGCTGGGGTTGTCTGCGACATTCTGTAAGGAATATGCATATAACCTTGTAACTTATCGACTCAAATCGATTTGCAAAGCAGACTATCATGCGTTTATTTCGTTTGTATGAGCGTCAGTGGTTCAGAAAGCAATGGCAAATTACTGAACGTTTAATTGTCCTAATAAATCACAAACATCCAGTAATGTTGAAGGATGTGCAACTAACTTTACCTTATTCATTGTCCACATATACAACCATACAATAGGATTGGAAAGATGTTCACATGGAGGATTCTTTATCTTAGATCAGCTTGTTGATACTTTTATGATAGTGTTTAGTGACACGCGGTGTCCCAGTGGCCACGCACACGCTTTCTGGCCCGGTGGTCAAGGATTAGATCCTCCTGTGAGAGGGTTAGAATTTTTAAAATTGAACTAGGCTCCCAAATAGACCCAGCCTAATACGGGCACGAGAAAATATCTTGGGCTGTAAAAGCGTCTGGTGCTCACGTCATCACCCACCGAGTGCCCATTCGTCTATAGAAATATACGTCTATCACAATATGCCTTCAAGCAGTCAAAATGTACCTTCACTTATTGACATTTTCTTCTTTGAGCTGTAATGATAGGGAAATCGCAGCTGCCGAAAGTGATTTGTCCCATTTGACCACTGGGAACTTATTTTGGTATGGTACATTCTTTGGTTGTTACTGATGTTCTTGAATGATCAATCGAGCAGCTATTCTGATTCTCCCAATATGGCCAGATCACTACTCACATTTAGTGCTATAATTCATTCTTCGTTTACTTTTACTCATAAAATATAATTCTTTAATTGCCTTTTCCATTGTCTTCTTAACCTTGCTAGTTATGTAATACAGGTTCAGTTATCTAGTAGCAAATGTTCTTCAGTAATACAGTTTACTTAACTTACAATAGAAATATGTATTAGTTACTTTTTGTTTTGTTTTGTTTTTGTTTCTGCATATCCTGTCTACAGGACATCGCAGTCAACAATAGCATTTCTTCCACTGTAATCTCTTGGCATATTTACGTTCAGTAGATTGCCATTGCTTTCTGAACGACCGGCACCGATACCAACACAAAACCAACGCAACGCGGTCTGCTGCCAAATCGCGTGCATCTGTTTTTCAAAAGCAGGTATACGGGATTAAGAACAGCGCCCGTAAGTTCTTCGCCATGGAGAGCGGCTGTTAGTTACAACATAATACAATTATGTAATACATTTTAGTTAATATACAATACAATGTGATAAAACCTTCACCGCGGAGCAAACACGACAGGGGGATTCTGATCGTCAGAAACAGTCTCCCTGCCCAGAATGTTTCGGCCATTTACCTTTTTGATACTCTCTGGAGGAGGGCTCGCCCGGGTCATGACTCCGAATGTCTTTCCAATGCCGTGCGTTCGAGACGATCGATCTTTGAGTTCTCCTTCCACTGTCTTGCATTATTCCGTGTTTGCCCACAACTGCGAAAGTTGTCTGCTCCCAAGGCACCTCTTACATTGGGAGGAGAACCTAGTGAACCCGGTGCTTCGTGCCCTCATATAATTCCTAGCACCTGTGACCGTCGGAAGCTAGCTTCTTTCCTTAACTTTGCCTCTATTGCCTCCACTGCGGAGCTTCCCTATGCGAGGGCGTTAGTCTTCGTATCATCTCTCATCTCATCTCATCTCATCTCATCTCATCATATTCCTCCTGTACCTTGCGGTGTCGAGGTGAAGTATAAACAGCGGGAGAGTGCCCGCTTATGGGTATCGATATTCCTTCGTTATCATGTTCTTTCTATTACAATTATATAATACAGTTTAGTCTAATTTAAAATGTACTTGTTTAATACACTTTTTAATATACAATTAACTTATGTAATACAATTTAATTAATATATAGTATAATTTTATAATAATATAATACAGTTTAATTATTTTAAAATATAATTATGTAATTTTCTTAAGTTAATATCCATCCATCATGAGCCATACCGGTAAGCGTGGGCGGTCATGTTCTGCCATCTAACTCGATCACCAGAGTCGTGAGTCAGCTCCGTGCTTCTTTCTCGACCATGCCATGTGGCCAAGCCATCCAGGTATATACTTCTCGGTCTTCCCCTTGGTCTCTTTCCTTCGATCTTGCCAGTTGTCACCAAGTTCTCCAATTCATTTCTTCTAATATCATAACATGCCCAAAAAATTTTGACTGTCTACGTCTAATGTCTCTAATCAGTTTACGATCTTCATTTGCTTCTTGAAGGACTTGTTCATTGGTTTTTCTGTCTGTCCATGGTATTCTTTGCATTTTTCTCAGAAACCACAATTCCACAGCCATCACCTGTTTTTCAGCTTGACTGCTTATTGTCCAAGCTTCACATCCATACAAAAGTATTAAGTTAATATACAATATAATTATGCAATACAGATTAGTATAATATAAAATGTACTTGTGCAATACAATTTATTTTAATGTAGAACTAAGTTATATAAATAGTTGAGATAATATACGAATAGTAACAACCTCTTTCAGCCATTTCTGACTTGGGGTGTCTCTAATTAGTTTACGATTTTCATTTGTTTCTCGTAGGACTTGGTCGTTGGTTTTTCTGTCTGTCCATGGAATTCTTTGCGTTTTCCTCAGAAACCACATTGCCACAGTCATCAGATGTTTGTCAGCCTGTGTGCTTATCATGATGATACAATATACTTATGCAATACAACATAGGCTGATGCACAACTGACATCTAAATGCACCACCTTCACGTATCAGGCTCCTCGCAGAATGCCACGCTACTCTCCTCACGGCCCTTCAGTAACACTCGATCTTTTGCTAGTTCCCATGCCACAGTTTCATGCAGAGAAGATCTTAAATGTCATGTCTCAACAGTCGCGTTGATCAACCCTATTCTCATCTTCTAGCAACTATTTCTGTAATTACTATCCTCTCTATGCTTCCGTGCTTTGCTACTGATAACTGAATCAGCCAACCAATTTCAAACAGTGGGCTAGACAAAGATCACTCCCAGAAAGTAGCGGTCGGCCTGCTCGTTATCAAATTACTAATCGTGCCTGGCTACTTCAGTGGACGGGGCAAGTCTAGCAAGGTCACGTTACGCTAACAATGGCCGCCATCCACATCAGTACAGACAAAAATACACGGTCTGTCTTCTCGTCTGAAGATTGTTTGATGATTGTCTGCGTTGGTTCTATGGAAACCACCATGTTCTAATTCACTGTTCGGGATTTATTTATATTTGATTACCGTTCTGACGGCATTATGAGGGTTTGTTCTTCATTATTCCAGTTTGCCAGGAATATATTTCAAATATTGTCAGATTGCATTTTTCTCTGTCTACGTTTGGTTCCTTTGTGTGAGGTAACAATAGCTTGTAATGGGCGTGACTGAGATTTAGGACGATGTGGTGGATAGGACAAGGAATGCTTATCAAATAGAATTGCGCATATTCAATAGAAGAAGCTGAAGAAGAAGAAAGAAGAAGAAGGGAGGGGGAGGAGGAGGAGGAGGAGAGCAAGTTAATAAATATTTCTTAACTGTTTATACATTTCTTCTTAGACTAATCTTTTAATCATTTTAAACAAAATTTTGATTTACGGCTATTAACAGACTAAGCAAATAATTAGAAATGCGATTTCTTCATAGTTTTCTTTTTCTTATTATTAATATTATTAGTAGTATTATTATTATTATTATTGTTGTTGTGTTTGTTATTGCTATTGTCCTATCTTAAGTTGTTGTTTCAGAAATATCTGTACATACATTACTGTAGTTTGATACACGTTGCCATGATATCGGACATCTCAGAAACACGTAGTATGTATGGAATGATGGGTAAACATTGGTATTGTTCAATGTTAGCAAACATACTGAGAGATAGGAACTGTAAAATCATCTCTCTCTCTCTCTCTCTCTCTCTCTCTCTCTCTCTCTCTCTCTCTCTCTCTCTCTCTCTCTCTCTCTCTCTCTCTCTCTCTCTCTCTCTCTCTCTCTCTCTGGTTTTAATGTCTTTTGACTTCTACAAATGTTCTGTTGGTTTGAAAGCTCGTCTTATCGTTTGTTTTCTCATTGTAATATCCCTGTCAGTCCCCATTTCTTTGTCGACATTGCTAGGTAAATAATGAAGACAAGGTAAAAGATGTGTTTGTCCAATAGCTGTGACTAATTCGTACGATTTACGAGCAATATGAATTAATAACATTATGGCAGAGAATGAGTATATGCAAACAGTACTCATTAACAAGACATTAGCAGTGGGTTAAACAGACTGCTAATATTTATTGCATAAGTACAACGAAATGGCACTTGAAATATACATGGAAATATACCAGAGTACATTTACACAATCAACAAATTGATAGCAACAACATGAAACGTATAAGTTGGGGGTTTGTTGTTATTCTGTCATGTCTGCATAGTGGCATGGAGACACCACCTTCGCCTTTGATACTAAAGGCGCCAGCGACATCGCAACAGATTAAATAACAATAATATACATGCAAATATACATGCAAATTCGAGCAATATCTCCGGCGGGCCTATTCCCGTTGGTCGGCGGGAGCCGCACGAGTCAGGCGGGGAGTCTGACGGTAGTACACGCTTACACAGGTCCAGACACTTACGATTTGACAGGTGTACGCGCCCAGTGGACCGGGCGCGTATACTACCCATGACCTGCGGGATTTGGCTGAACGTCTCTAAGTCAAACCCCAAGGGTTAGGGTCTGGCCATCGCTCGTCTCCTGCTCGTGGAGGCGAGGTTTCGGAGGTTTGACGCTGAGCCGCCAGCGTCTGCAGCCTACCTTGTTCCAGACGTATTGGTTACCCATTCCTCTGGACCACACAAGGCAAGGCCGAGAGAGGGAACACGTCGTTTGGACACCACATGTTCTCTGAAGCTCTGCTCAGGCATTGTGATGGAATTTTGGCCAAATTCCAACTCACATACTGTCAAGACTGTAAGGTGCCACTCACTCACATGCAAATATTGAGGAGGATGAAGAGGAGAAGGAAAGGGAGTAGGAGATGAAATGATGTAGAGGCCAAACCTTCACCTCTAATTTTCGAAGGCCTTCTACTATTCAAATATGTGATAGGATGGTAAACTTGCCCACTGATATACTTCTAGTGGATGGGATGATTAATGGCCTCCTAGAAGAGCGAAAGGCGGCAAAGTGCGCATGTTAAAAATGCCTTCCTCGTGGTTGCAAGTCGAAAAGAGCAGACCAAATAGTTAAAATGAAAGGTAGAATACCTACCCACAAAATATATATATATTTTTTTTAAATAGGACTATTTTTTGTTTGCACATGCTAAAATCCTTGCCGGTGCTACGGAATTAGTGCACCGTGCTCAAATTATCTCTGTGTGAGCTATCATAGGTCTGCCACATAAGTCTCGTGCAATAGATTGTGAGTGTTGCCTCACAGTTGGTTTATTGAGTCGTGTGAATATAGAAATGATTAGAATTACAAAGTGAAGATTAAGAGGTAAAGTGAAACAAGAAATAGGGGCTGGGAAGTAGGGAATTATAGAAGGCGAAAGCACAAACCAGGACTATACATCTTGAGAACATTAAAGGAAAGAATTAACTAAATGTGGAGGTCAGCGTGACGGAATGGATAAGAGCTTCTGCTCTTAAACTTCCGGTTTGCTAATGTCAACATTTACACCGGTCAGTTGGACTATAATGTTGACTTGGTGACGTAAATTATAAGAACCTAAGAAGTCGGAGTGGGTTCGCTGAAGGCGAGGGACACTGGTAATAGGGTAACAGGCAAAAATCAGTCCAGCGAACTAGAAGTAGTGTAGCACTTGCATGAACTACACTTGGGTTCAAAACGAGCGAACGCAAAGGGGAAAACAATGAATGAAATGAACAGTGATCAATATTTGTGCTTTATTGACTAAAGAAAAGCATTCGATAAGGTGAAGTAATAATTACAATAATGCAAAATGTAATTATTGATGGTGCGTGTGACGACAACAACAACAACAACAACAACAACAACAACAACAACAATCAACAACAACAACAACAACAACAACAACAACAACAAAAAGCATATCACAAGAAAAAGCAAAAATATAAATTGACAACCAAATGAAGCTTTTCAACACATTAAATAATGTGTTAGGCAGGGTTTGTAGTATCACCAGATATGTCCCCTTTGTACAGTAAGACAATAATGGCATTCATAAAAGACATGTCAGGATTCTCAATTGGTGGGCATAATGTAAAACATCTGTATTATGCTGTTAACACGGTTTTGGTTGCCGGTAATGTAGTGCAATTAGAAGAAATGATAGATACACCACAAAAAGTCAAAACACAGGTCATGTCGAAAATACAGGAACAATTATCAGTAATGATAAATGACAAAGATAAATATCTTCCCAAATGTAACTTCAAACGAAACAAAAATGAAATAAGCTAATGTATGTAAGTAGTTGGGAACATTGAAGATGAAAGATATATTAAAGATGTTACATACAAGGTGAGAGGATGTACTTCATTGCAAAGGGTTTTCTCCCATATGGCTCTGTCTCTTTCCGTAAGGGCGGCCTGTCGAACCCCTTGCGTAGAGCACGAAATCCGTAGCTCCAGCGACGGCCCCAGTAGTCTCCTAGAAGGCTGCACACGTGAAGCAATGACGGAATTTGGAACGGAACCCTTAACCTTTGGAACGCGAGGCAGGCTGCTTAAACCTAGATCATGGAGACACATAGAAGTTATATATAGAATAGCCCAATCAAAATGTATTTCGAGATGCAGAATATTATATGCAATATATCTTTGTCAGTCTAGGTAAGAAAAATAGATCTTGAGAGTTTTATAGAGTGAATCATGACATACAGTAGTAAACATGCCACCAAAACAGCAACGGAAAATGATAACACAAGAATGGAAATCTTGAATAACAAAGTAAATGCTTCTGAGTTATTGCACATTAGAGTGGCTTAGCGGGAACAGTAATGTGTTTGTTTCGTTCGCTCGCTGTGATCTCGAATGTATGCCCCGCTGGATTAATTTTTGCGCGTAGACTAGCTATCCCTATTACCAATGTCCCTCGCCATCAGGCGAACCCACTCCTACTTCTGAGGTACTTGCAATTTAGCGTCTCCAAGTCAAGGATGAGAAGTCAACATTTTAGTTCATCTTACCAGTGTGGTTGTTGAGACCGCCACCTCGGCATCTGTAGCAGTTTAAGTGCTAGCGCCTTTATCTATTTGACATACTGAACCGCTGAAGGAAAAGTAGTGAGTGACATGATACTTGAATAACGAGGTAGAGTTCGACCACCCTGAAGGTGGATGCATGACATTCAAGAAACCTTGGAGAAAGAAATGCATGGCAGGAGAATTAGCAGAAGATGGAGAGGCTTCCCAGCGGGCCTTGATAAAGTAACGATCTACAAATGACTTGGTTCATGATGATAATGATGTACACAAAAACGAAAAACGAAGAATGGTATGGAATGAAGCTTGAAACGGAAATATATTAACCTGCTGTGAGTATTTGAACTGTTAGGACCATTACATGTTTAGTTGACTGAGCGCCTGGGGGAACTGGATGTCAGTCTTTTCATCCCGTAGCGAACGACGAGATCCGACATCCAACGCGTACCCAACCGCGCTCAATTCATTGCAAGCATACCGTCATCACTGTTACATCAACACGGCAGCATATGTACTAATAATTCCTTGCAATATAACATGTTTGAGACTAGCAAGGAATAACTTTCTTCGCTAAAGAATAATCTAACAGTGCTGTTATAACATGTTTGAGACTAAGCAAGGGATCGCTTACTTCGCTATTAATTAATTAATTTAGTTGCATGTCCTTCACAGGACGTAGCAATCAACCCCAGCAATTTAGCTGTTCGTGATTCCTGGGCAAATTTTACGTTCAGTAGTTTGCCATTGCTTTCTGAACAACCGGCATCTATACCTTTTTCGAAAAAAAAACCAGCACTGCTGTGTTTCGAACCCGGGTATACGGGATCACAAACTGCGTTCGCAAGCCCTTAGCCACGGAGATCGACTTCTCTACAGAAGAATCTAAACGTGCTGAATAACAGTAGAAGAAAGATAAACGTATTGCCGACAGACATTCAAGAAACGTAAACACAGGAAGCCACTAATAGAATATATCAACGGAGGTCGTGAACTTAACACAACGGAAGTGGTCTCCATACCGAAATGGAAAGCCACATGTCTCTTGCTAAGAAGGTGATCTGTTCGCTTCCGGAATCGATCATTCCATTCGCAGGTGCATTTTTTGTTTGTTCCGTAGACCTTAGAGAGTCATGGCCTGAGCAACAGAGGTTGTGCTCTGTGCGACGCTTTAGGCTGGAGCTCTGCGGAAAGTTAGACCCAGACATATGGGATAGCACCCAGTGCAATGAAGTCTATCGCATTTTAGTGCGTTCACAAATGTTTGCCCGTATTCACATTCAATTATTGTGAAAAGTATATGTTGAATCGTTATGGAATTGTTCCTGACGTCTTATATTTACTCCGACCAAAGGAATATCTTTGAAAAGGCAATTGAAATCATTGAAAGAGGCGAAATTTATATGATATTTAGGCGAAAATGTATTGAATTCATGCTAAAAAACATGTTTCACAGTAATGCACGTCATTTCAGAAAAAACTCATGAACACTTCAGTTTCACTATGTGACGTGCTTCTCATAGGGAAATTCTCGTGTTCACCACGGAGAATATTCATAATTGAACACTGATATTTCTGTGTGAAGATGTAATACATTTTATAACACGAACTTCATCTCTGACCAGTATGTACCGCATATACAGAAACATTATGATTTGTTGTACAACCTCCAGAATTTAAAAAAAAAAAAAATTGAGTGTACATAATGATAAGGTTATATATTAAATCTCATCATGTTCCCTCAGTTGGTTACTGAGTTATGGATTTTTATGTAGGGAAAACATTTGTGAACGCTCTATAACCTCTTTGACATAGTAGTAAAACATGTTTCCGATATATAATATTAGGAAACTAATTAAAATGAACAGGTCCCTAAGGATAAACCTGCCATCACACTTGGTAGGCCTTGACGTAAGGGGAAATAAGTGGCCAATCTTTCTCTCACTTAGCAGGTGACGATCGCAGGCGTAGAACTCTCTTCCAATCGCGATCATGACATTACCAGCGTAACCTTCTGGAATCAAAACAGGATTATGTCATGTATCACATAAAGACGAATCCTTATACAAATAACGACTCACTTAAAATACAATGTTAATAATGTTAGTAAGTAATAATTTGTAAGTTAAAACGCAGAAATAGCAAATACATTTATTTGCGCTTGCTCGCTCGCTTTGATCTCATGTGCAGTCAATATACACTAATATCGTTATGCCTAATCAAGCCCATGACCCCATATGGACAACAATCACCTTCGGATTAATAGGACTGCGAGGGTAAAACCATGGGCAGCTGCTTTGGTGGCTGACTAGTCACAGGACTATCATTCTGAGCCGGTGATGGACCCTACTATAACTTCTCCTTGCGGTTTAATGGGGTAGGGGTAATGGTGAAATCGAATCGAACACACACTACTTCTAGTAGTACTTGACTTAATTTTGCGTATGGATTAGCTTTCACTATTACCAATATCCCTCGCCGTCAGACGAACCTACTCCGAATTCAGAGGTACATGTAATTTACGTCGCCTCGTCAAGGACGAGAAGTCAACAATTTAGTCCAACTGTCTGGTGTAAGCGTTGAACCCCTTACCCCAGCATCAACACACCGGATGTTTAAAAAAGCGTACTTATCCATTCGGCCATGCTGACCTAATTAGCAAATACATTACCACAACATTTTACAGAAAAATCTTGTCCCATAGAGAAGCTGGGAAGCATTACATGAGAAACAAATTTGCTTAATAGACATGAACAAAGAAATACACGATTCCGTTGTATGAAACATCCCAATTATTATCCATTATGGCTGAAAGAGATATTACATGTTGACAAAAGATGAAAGAACAGTTACAACTTCCGGAACTTGTCATACTCCCCTCTTATCGGCGGGAAAGGCTTTGTCTTCTTTGATAAAGAAAGAAAATAGAAGAGCTGTATGCACGTTGAGTTTGTAAAAATATCACTCAACATTTTGAAACAGCATAGACTATTACAAATGGGCTGATCTCTAAGTTTAAATTTTAAATTGTTTTAAATACACAGTCTACACACGATAATACCAGTTTGCAAGTGCTACAAAAATTTAAAAAAAATACAAATGAAAACTGTGAACTGATTAGAGAAATTAGACGCAGACAGTCAAGATTGTTTGGGCACGCTATAAGAAATAAATTGGATAACCTGGTGACAACTGGCAAGATTGCAGGTAAAAGAACAAAGGGAAGGCAGAAAGGTCAATATCTATATGGCTTGGCCACATGGCATAATCGATAAAAATCATAGAGCAGATGCACGACTATGGTGAGCTGGTAAAATGGAGAAACATGAGCTTCCACGTGTATCGGCATGGCACATGATGATGATGATGATGATAGTATGTTCCGGCTCCGTTCATAAGCTGCGGGGGATATACAAGTTTTACCGTGAACATTCAAGGCAGAGACTCTACTTTGTGTTGCTTCAGAGGTGATGGGCATCGACAAGTAGATCCCTTGCTTCTGGAAATACTATGATTGTTAGCTTACATCAATTGTTGTTGCTTTCTTCATCATGGTAGCTTAAAATAACTGTTGATGCATTCATCATTTCTAGCTTATGCTGTTGGTGCTTCCATAATTTCTAGCTTATACTGTTGGTGCTTCCATCATTTCTAGCTTTACACTGTTGGTGCTTCCATCAGTCATTTCTATAATACACTGTTGGTGCTTCCATCATTTCTAGCTTAAACTGTTGATGCTTCCATCATTTCTAGCTTACACTGTTGTTGCTTCCATCATTTCTAGCTTACATTGTTGGTGCTTCCATCATTTCTAGCTTATACTGTCGGAGATTCCATCATTTATAGCTTACGCTGTTGGTGCTTCCATCATTTCTAGAATATACTGTTGGTGCCTCCATCATTTCTAGCTTACAATGTTGGTGCTTCCATCATTTCTAGCTTAACACTGTTGGTGCTTCCATCATTTCTAGAATACACTTTTGGTGCTTCCATCATTTCTAGCTTACAATGTTTGTGCTTAAATCATTTATAATTTACATTGCTGGTGCTTCAATCATTTCTAACTTATAGTTTTATATTGATGCTTCCATAATTTTTTTTTAGCTTAAACAGTTGGTGCTTTCATCATTTCTAGCTCACACTGTTGGTGCTCTCGACATTTCTAGCCAACAATGCTTGTGTTTCCAACATTTATAGCTTACATTGTTGGTGTTTCCATCATTCTTAGTTTACACTGTTGGTTCTTCCATCATTTCTAGCTTACACTGTGGGTGTGCTTCCATCGTTTCTAACTTATGTATTGATGCTTCCATTATTTCCATCTTACACTGTCTGTGCTTCCATAATTTATAGCTTACCCAGTTAGTCTTTCCATCATTTCTAGCTTACGATGTTGGTGCTTTTATTACGGCAACTTAACCATCTGTTGCTGGATTATGTGATTATTATCATCGTGCAACAAATCCTTTGCAGAACGTCAGTTTCTTCACAGATCCCCCTGCCACATAATCAGTATCATGGCAAATGCACATTCAGTATAAAATGAAAGAAAATTGAAAGGTTTGGGACATTCCCGAGGGAAAACAACATTCACAAATACATATACATATTTACAAGGTCCTCAGGCGTAGTAACATAAATCACAATTATCAAAATGAGTACAAATTATGCAAATATTAGAAGCGTTCATTTGAAATCCTTTCGTGCCGCACCGCGCATAATTGCGTACGTTAAACAGGAACATGTCATAGTCATGTGATAAATACTGACCAATGAATAAAAGAGCACCTGCTTATCGTCCCATGATGCATAGGTTCTGTTTCTGACCATTGAGAAAATGACCGGGGTGATTCAAAATCCGTCCAAAGAAGCTAAATGAGCTGTGATTCAGTTTCTTTCATTTGAAGAATGTCGACCAGTGGACATTCATCGAAGAATGCAGGCAGCGTACGGTAACAAATGTATGTCGAAGACAACAGTGACAGACTGGGCACGAATGTTTCGGAAAGGACGTCAGTTCACGACAGACCTTCAACGGCCGAGTCAAGCGCATAATGTTGCAACAGAAAAAACCATCGCCAAAATTGATGCAGCAGTACAGATGAACCGTTGTCGATGCATACGTTCGCTAGTGAAAGAATTTGATGAGTCAACTGGGACAATTCAAAAGGTCGTTCGTAAGAAACTGCAATATCGGAAGGTGTGTTCACAGTGGGTACCACTGATGTCGACCGACCACCAAAAAGAGGAACGCATGGGATGGTGTTTGAACTACGTGCTGCTTTACACAGTTGAGGGTGATGCATTTCTCTTCCGCATAGTCGCAGGCGATGAATCATGGTGTCACCACTTTGAGCCGAGCAGCAAATGAGAGAGCATGCAATGGAAGCATGCTTGATCACCAAAAGCCAAAAAATTCAAGTTGCAGGTTTCGGCTGGTAAGGTTATGCTGAGCGCATTTTTTTTACCATGAAGGGCTATTGTTGGCAGACTTTAAAGAACCTGTTGTCAACATCAACTCTACCCACTACTTGCAAACACTAGACAAACTGCAACAAGCCATCAAGAATAAACGACCTGGCATGCTTCCTCGCGGTGTGATTTTGTTGCACGATAATGCTCGCCCGCGTGTCGCAAAGATTGTGCAGGAAGCATTAGCAAGGAAGAAGTGGTATATTCTGCAACATCCAGCCTATAGTCCTGATTTGTCACCATGTGATTCTCATTTGTTCGGACCTCCAAAGAAAGCTCTCATTGGGCAACGATTTCACACAGATGCAGGCGTAATGAACGCGGTAAACACCTGGTTCAGTGAGCAACCACAATCCTTTTTTGCGGACGACATTCACCGCCTACCCAAGCAATGGGATGCTTGCCTGAATGCTTACGGCGACTTCTTCTGACCAACCCATGGTGCATAATTCATTCAAAGTGAATGCTTTGTTTAATTCTACCATACCTGTTAATGTTTCTTTCATGCTTTTGTAATAAAGCCATTGGAACGAGTTTCAAATGAACGACACTTATAGTATATTGACGACTAAGTAAAGAACACATTTTAAAACAAGAAACACACGTCCAACATTTCGGTTTTCGAAACTTTGTCGAGAAGGGCACACAAATTACCAATAATAAAATACATAAAATATTTAAAACACATTATTGGACAAATTAAACATAATGGAACTTTCAAACATGGAAATGGACCAGTTTGAAAATTTTGCTTATAGTAATAATGCGAAGTGGTTTGAATGCAATTATGTCAAATGGGGAAAAAAAAACTAATTATAGGCACTATCAGTAGTTTGTCATTGCCCTTTGAACAGATGTGACCGTTGACTTCTTGTAGTCTCATGGTGAACCATAGAGCCCGATACCAATCTGGAAAATTTCCTGGATTCAAACTGTAAAAGGCAAGAGACTCGGCTTCATTGCAGTGGGTTTTATCCCATGCCCCCATCCCACCCTACTCCTCCCAACACCTCCTCCCCACCCAAAGAGTTTCCGAGAAAACTGCACTCATGAATTAAATGTCGTAGCTCGGAATCTAATCCGCATCTTTCGACTCGCGAGACAAGCGGCGTAACAACATCGCCTCGAAGACATCCTTCCTTCAAAGTTGTGAAACAGATCGACCTTGCCCTCATCCTTCAGCAGCTGCGAGCACTTATGAAAGGGGACTTTCATTGGGTAATATTTCTCTATGCGCCTTGGACTGGAGTCTTCTGATAAAAGTCTGTGGATATATAGTTGTACGCCCAGACCTAATGACAGCCAGTCTGTACGTGATCTGACTCACGACCTGGCTACATCATATGCTCTCTGGGATCATGAAGTCTCACATCAGTCTTCTAAACCCCGCAAGGTTCTGAGATTCGAGAACTCAGTTATGTGTCTTTATAGAAAATGTAAAGAGACAGGTAATCGCTAATAGGGTAGCCTGATTTCAATTTAAAAATGATAAGATGCGTGTACGATGTTTGGGACACACTATAAACAGCCAATCACACATGATGAGGTGTCTAACATTGAGCAAAATTAAACGAATTAATTAAACAATCGGGGTTTTCTGCTTATTGATCTTTAAACGGCAGTTTGTATCCTTGTACCCTGTAGTCCAGAGTTCGAAAACCTCTGACTTGTAATGCCGTTGAAACTTGGAATGGCTTATGTTACTATAAAAGAAGAAATTGTTCTGAAAGCCAGAGGTATAATAATATAGAACAGTTTTTATTCGCGTTCGAGAAGTATAAAGTTTAAAGAATACCAGTAACTAGAAATATGACCCACTGCAATAAGCATATCACAATGAAAAACATGCCAATGATATATACTGAAAAAAGAGATATGTTTAGATTTTGAGGACACACAATAAAAACAAACACATGTACATACCTGACTAGAGCCTCAGTCCAAGTAATGAAAATAATTGACAAAGGGGGAAATTGATGAAAATAATGTAATAATAATATAAACTTAACAAACAAAACAAATTAAAAAAAAAAAAAAAACCACAACAACATAAAAACAACAACAACACAACAACAACACACAACAACAAAGAAACATTAGTTGCGTTTACTTTACAGGTCGTCGAAGTCAACACTAGCATTTTTGATCGTTTATGATTTCTTGGCAAGTTTACGTTCAATAGTTTGCCATTGCTTTCTGAACGAGCCGGCGCTCATACTTTTGTATGTAAACCGACGCAAGACAGTGTGCTTCCATATTGCCTGAACTAGCGTTTCGAAAGCGGTAAGCGGGATTACGAATTGCATTTGTAACCCCGTCGCCACAAAGCGGTACAACTATTACTAAACTAAGTATGAATAAAACACAACACAACAATACGACGTTTCGGTAGTTATTACCTTTGTCAAGGACACAACAAACATGGATACAAGTAAATTAATATGAACACAATAAATGTATACTAAAACATAATAGGAATATTTATACAGGGAAAGGTGACGGATGTATCTGTCGTATGTCAATGATAGATAGCCCCAATGAACTACAAGGAGAGGGAATACAATATATAACAACAAAACGCCAATAGGGGTTTGATATTGTAAAGTAATATACTAATGAACATGCAGTAATTGTGGGAAATGAACGAGCAGATAAACATGCTGGCTCTGCATCCCCCACACATGGCCAGCCTATCGATCGTGCCGATATTATTAATGCCCTTGGAGATATATTGAGAGCGGAGGACTTTGACTCCAGTGAATCCAAATCGTTGTCTAGAATCAGAGAATTAGGAGTAATAATTGCTACAGCGAGACATGAGAGGCACATCGGGAGAATGAGGTGCCTCGTCAACCAGCACAGAACTGGCACTATTAGTCGCCAGACGCTGATGCATGTGTTGGGAGAGGGGAATGTGAGCACCCATGGACATGTCCGGAGTGCAAGGATGATACTTCAACTGATAACTAACTAATAATTTAAGTCACTTGTGGAACAATAGTAAATATACCGAAAAATATGAACGTAAAAGACGTCATTGGAGACTGTTAAGAACTGGACAGGTATTTCTACTTCCGGTCGCCAACATGGTGGTTAGGCGTTGAACCGTTAAGGCCTGTAACGTGTTTGTGCTTGCAGCTACGGTTTGCAATCACATTTTCCTCATGATGGACTGGTAATACATGGTCCCGTCGCCCTGCTACTGAGTGAGTGCGTGGGCGACACTGTGAGCTGTGAAATTCGCGGAGAATGCTTTTACTTCTGTCCTGTACAGTAAACTGCATGTTCGGAACAATGGCTACCGGCTGTTGCTGAATTGACTGAATTGCCTTTTTCAGTTCACGAGTGCATTTTTCAGGAGACTCCCGCGAGTCGGCGCTGAAGCTGCGGAGTTCGTGCTTTATGCGACACTTTCGGCGGGTCGCCCTGCGATAAAAGACCGAGCCATGTGAGAAAACCCGGGTCAATGAGGTCTTTCTGGTGACTGCCGAGTCCATCGACGATGAACTGCGGTTTTCGTGAATTAATTTTGTGTTGGCATTCTGGCGGCGGCATTATGCATAGTGTACATCTGCGGGCTGTTGGATTGCCGAGACTCCTGCCTATTCCACTTTTCATATTGGACAGTGGGGAGCATTTCGTGTGATATTCACTGGCACAGGAACGGAGCATAATGGGGACGACCCGTTGCCATGAAGTTGGAACCTCGACTAACTAACTAACTGTTAAGAGCTGGACAAAGATTCCAGTTGGAGTCAACATTATAACGTTTGTCATAACTCTGTCAACTCCCTTCCTTATCACGTTTACCTTATACACATATCACGTTTACCTTATATCAATAACACGTTTACCTTATATCCATATCTAACATTACCTTTCTCGGTTAGAGTGTGCACGTATATGGCTTCATATTTCTTGATTTCACATCCAGATACTTGCACACGTTTCTTGTACACATAAATTGTGCACTCGTCTTGTAGCATTTTGCTATAACCGTGATTCAGACCACTCAAGGTTAACATAGAGAATCGACGGCAAGTCAATTGATATTTCCTTTGGCTCAAAAGAATGATCCAACAGTCAATTAGTAACAATCGATTGAAGGATCACGCAGACTCTTAGTCCAGAGTTAACATCGTTCCTGCTTTATTTTACAGTCGACGCACGGTTAAGTGTCACAAATGTTTATATTCAAAACCTATCTGGCTTGTACCGCCAAGCCGGCGACAGGAATATTATACAGAATATACAACGACAAATGTACACACCCGTATGTCTCAGACATTAGTCGCATTTCTCCTAAAGTCGCATTTCTCCTATTACCTTCGTCTGTTCCTCTGTCCATCGCTTGTGACGCTGTTTGATCAGTGATCAGTCTAGGTTCTGGCTGCCCACAGGGTTGTCAGCCGATGGCGACATTCTAATATATCATCAAGGTTTCCTTCCTTTATCTATCTGTATCCTCCATCTTCTGATATCAAGCCAAACAACTGTGAACCAGGCCACTTTCTCGAATGTTTACTGTTTCACGTCTTGCCATTAAAACCTCCATCAGTCCTCTCCTGTTGTTATCTGACGTCACTGTTTACCGACAGTCTCTTAGTTTCTTGTGGGGTTTTCCCAATATGATTTTCTACCGCCTTTTCCGATGACGTAATTCTGTCTAAACGCTATGTGGCACATTCCATATTGATATTTCCGATAATGCCTATGTTTTCTGCAATAATAATGTGTTCATTTTATGTGAAGTGTTCCTGAAGTAATTAATTAGGACCAAAACGTCTATTTTGTTGTTTTGTCTATACTTATTCATAATATATTTTCTTAACGTTATTTTTATTATGATTATTATTATTATGATTATTATTTGCTATTAATGTTCGCATTGTAGTTTTCCTTTTCTCACTCGGTATGTGTAGATGTATCTGTGCTTGTAATTTTCGCGCAGGTTCTACACATACCTGTTTGTTTTATTTTGCCTTGTCACATCCAGCGGGAATTGTGTTGTCTCATGACAGACGTGAGGACGGACAGCGCACAATGAATATCACACTGAACTTGCACCATGATTATATTACCAACACAGCATGAAATGGCAGAAGTAGAAGTTAGAAATACACCAACATTCAGCTGCCGCCTCAGCGAAGTTGATATAATAATGAACACAGTCGGATGAGTGTTCGGCGTCTGGCTCTGTCGTCTGCTAAGTGGGGGAAGACTGGCCACCACATCCTACGTGTTATCAGTTCAGTTATCAGTTATCAGTTGGGGTATCTTCGTTGCACTCCGGACATGTCCATAGGTGCTCAGATCCTCCCCCCAGCATATGCATCAGCGTTCGGTGGCTAATAGTGCCAGTTCTGTGTTGGTTGACGAGGCACTTTGTTTTCCCGATGTACCTCTCGCGTCTGGCTGTGCCGATTCTTACTCCCAGGTCTTTCATCCTGGACAGCGATGTGGAATCACTGACGTCAAAATCCTCTGTTCTCGCCAAATCTTTAAGGACGTTAATAACATCGGCACGATCCATGGGCTGGCCATCTACAGGGGGTGCAGAGCCAGCCAGTTTGTCAGCTCGTTCATTTCCCTCGACTCCCGCATGTCCCGGGACGAAGATGAAGGTGACTTTACGGACAACAGACTTCCGCAGCGATTCAGTCCACTGTCTACGTACAGATCCAGCTTCGACCTTCTGAATCATAGCTCATTGAATCACTTAGTACACACACGTTGGTATAATGCTGTGATTCCAGCCATATGAAGGCCTGTGTAACTGCCATCACCTCCATCGTCATGCTGCTCGTGGTCATCTACAAAATGTGAAGGATTTATCACATCAGAGATTTATAGCAGGTAATTGCTTCAAGACATTTGTTTTATTGTACGACGTGGCTACATATGAAAACGTTAAAAGTGTGATAGAACTGACAGTACCATGCCATTGTCTTGTAACCTGTCAATGTTGTTGTTACGGATGTCAAGAGTGTTAAACACATGACATCATGGTTCAGACGAACAAGGTGAGGTTATAAGGACAGTTTACATATGGCCGCCCTATTTTTGACAGGCACCAAAGAGGAGCAGCTTTCTGTTATCCGTTTTTTTTTTAATCAGTGAAGGGGAGAAACCTATAGATATTCATCGGCGAATAACGGCCCAGTATGATGATGCATGCCTGTCAGTGCAGCAAGTGTATGAGTGGGAGTAGGAAGTTTAAAAAAGGCGTGACTTCTGTGAAAAGGTACAGCAGATGGTGCATGAGTGGTTACGCACGCGGTCTAGAGAATATATTTCTAGCAGCAATCCAAGCACTTTATCGGAGCTGGAGTTCTTACATTGAAAGCAGTGTGACTACATCGAAAAATGATACATTTGCTATTTACTTTTTCATTATATATTAACACACAAAAAACAGTAATATTTTCTTTTGAAACCCGACTCTTACATAAGCATTGACTATATACAATAACAATAGGCAATAGATCCATATTATCATTTGCAGTCGCAGTAGTGTAGTGACTGGCCGTTCGCCTGCCGGAAACATGGTCATAATTTCGAATTCGCATCGAGGCTGACTGTAAATAAGACCTGGGCTCCCTGGCCGATCCAACGTAGAATGGGTACCAGGAAATGTCTGGGGAAATAAAGGTGGCTTGTGTGATGTTGAGAACGTCACCCTTCTAGAAGGAATGGACTAAAAATATGGGTTTTGCACCATGTACACATTGATCTAAAGGCGTTTAACAAACGTCCTTTAAATACTTACATATAATCTAGACAGGTTGTTTGTATAAATACAGTAGAAATTCTGACTCCCTACTTCCAGTTTTTTTATAGATTCATTCAGTAGCATGTCCTGTGCAGAACCTCGCTCCCATAAAAACTTTCCGGAAAACTTCTCGATCGTAAGCAAATGTTCTGCGTCCGATACACCCATCTGGAGATCATCCGCCACATTCTGCACCCATCTTCTCCTTAGCAGCTCTCCTCTTCCTCTCTTCCCAGGCATATACCCCTCCATTATTCCTCCATCTCTCTAAACTTTCGACACGTTTGAAGTGACCAAAATATTTCAAGTTTCTTTGTTTTCAATATTCAGCTCTTGAAGTATGGATGCATTTGTTCTTTTCTTTATCCAAGATAGTCTTAGAACTCGTCCATAACAGTTATATTGAAAGGCATTTATGCGCTGTTCAGCTTGTTTAGTAAGTGTCCAGGTCTCACAGGCGTATGTTGCAGTGAGAAAGATGCATGCTCTTAAAAATCTAATTTTTGTAGTTCTATCTATGCCATAATTGATTCAGTTGTTTTTGTCTTTGAAGAGCAATAGATATTCGTCTTTTAAGTTTCTTTCATTGTGTAACCATTGTTGGTAATCAATGACCCAAGATATTCGAAATTTCCCACCACCTCCAATTTTTCCTCATTAACATATATTTCTTTCTCTATAGTAGTCTTACCTGCCGGCTGCCTGGCCGAGGGGTAGCAGCTTTCTCCGTTAACCCCGAATACTCTCGTGGTCGACGTGAGCGTACGAGAATTAGAAGTGGTTCGAGTCGCACCAGTGACTTATGAGAGTATGGAGCCGGTCGCTCAGAAAGTCGTGGCGTGCTGATGAGCGTAATCTAGCCTATGAATCAACATACAG
>JACEFZ010006661.1:152500-167500 GCA_014155875.1 Cepaea nemoralis | reverse complement strand
TAAGGTCTATGTGCTTTATGTTAATGAATATTAAAACGTCACCACTGATGTGCTTCCCATCTAGTGAATGTGTGCAGTGTTATAAAGTACTGTGGTTATTATCTTTGCTATAAACAGTGACTAAAGGACCGCTTCACACGCCGTGGGGCGCATTGGGTAAATGGTGCCAGTCTCTTGTTGTTATAAACCAATCAGCAGCCAGTGGGTGATGTGGTTAGTCTCACGCCTTTACTTCCCAATGTATGCTGGGTCAGTTGTAGAATTGGAATCCACCGCGATGGAGATCGACCCCATGACTCCCGTGCCTTAGTGTGTGTCTAGCCACTCTAGTTTAGTTTAGTTTAGTTTTGTTTAGTTTAGTTTAGTTTAGGCGACGGATCAACATCACGGCACACGAGTGAAACCCATAATTGCTCCGTTCTACTCCTAACTCAGCGCATTCCCAGTGATTCAATCACTCAATCACTGAGTTTGCCGTCTCCACAATGAAGGTCGGCTGCAATGGATCTCCGTCACTGTCTCTTTCTCGTATTGAAAGTCTAATTTGTCAGACAGCTGTTTGCCCATCTCTTGATGTTATATTCCCAAGTGTGTCGTTGTCTATCTCTGCCTCTCTTGCCTTTGACCTTACCCTCCAGTACTGTTTGTATAAAAGTGTTATATCTTTTAACCTGGCCGAAATATTTCACTTGCCTCTTATTCAATTCTTTCATTAACTCTCTTGTCACTCCAAGTTTTGTTCTAGAAACCCTTTATTTGATTGTTTTTGTTTCCTTGAAAAACGACATATTCTTCTTCTGTGTCCACATCTCCAATATTCTGACTTTCTAATTGCTTGTTCACTGACGGGTTTCCGCGCCATGTAGTAATGTTGAATATACATAATATTTGACAATTTTCATTTTAATGCGTTGTTAGTCTCTCTAGATATGTTGATACAGATTTCATGCTGTTGAAAACAATTTTGGCCATTCTTATTCTCATTTTCATTTATTTTTATTTCTGCCAACATCTGTTACTGCATGTCCTTGTTATTAGTTGTTTATTAGGTTCATCTGTTTATCGCTATCTCTTTTAACCCTAGAAGGTTTCTCAGCAAATGCACACAAGAAAAAACCATCACACCCACCATCATTATCTAGTGAACAGTTTTTCCAAATGCCTCTCTGTCATGTCTCAGATGCCCGACCTCTGTCTCTGCCGTGTCTAGATCACATCTCGAATCTATGAACGTTTTACTCTCCATGAACGCTTCATCAACGTTTCCCTGGTGCACTTCCCTCCATAATTATCAAGATTATCAGTTGGCCGGAAGTCAGGATGTCTAATTAATGAATGAGACGGCTCACACTTAAACTTCCATTGCGGTGATGCTAGGTAGATGGTTCAGCCCCTATACTGGTCACTTGTACTAAAATGTTGTCTTCTCGTCCTTGATTTAGGGACAAGTACCTCTGAAGTCGCCTGATGACGTTGAACACTAGTATTAGAGAAAACTAATCTACACATTAACATCCGTATAGTGCACTAGAAGTAATAGCACATGTATGGACTACGTTTGAGTTCAAAGCGAGCGAACACACACACACACACACAGTCACACACACACACACACACACACAGTCACACACACACACACACAGTCACACACACACACACACAGTCACACACAGACACACACACACACACACACACAAATTAGTTGGACTTAAACGTTGAATTTAAACAGACGCTGTCGTAAAGGCGTTACCAGTGCAATTCGCAATCCCGCATGTTGCGTTTGAAACAGCTGCCGGGGATTTAAAAACTGGTATTTTATACAATGGTATGCGTGCCGGTATTTCAGAAAGCAATGTCAAACTACTGAACGTAATCTTACCAAGCGATCACAAATAGCCCGAACAAGCTGAGACTGATTGCGACGCAAACGAAATGCAGCTAACTTTACACGTTCACTTCTCTTTTAGAAAGCAATGACAAACTACAGAAGGCAAAATTGCCCAGGACATCAACTTGAAGTTGATCGCAAGGTCATGCAAAGAACATGCAACATTTAAAGAAAAAATATGAACATAACTAATCATCTTGAACATGAATTGTTGCTGGACAGATATCTTTGTTTGCTATTTCGTCAATGACTTGTTAACACACCTGTGTCACACTTTTGTTCAAAGGCCAATGCAGTCTTGTCAGCTGTTTTGTTCTATATTCGAGTTACCCGTATTTTCCCACATGTTGTGGCTTATACTTACTTAGTTCATTGATATTTGTCTTAGATTGTATTATTTTTTTTCCCGCATATCCTTTACAGGACATCGCTGTCAACAGCAGCATCTTTCAGCTGTCTGTTGATTTCTTGGCAAGATTACGCTCAGTAGTTTGCCATTGCTTTCTGAGCGGCCGGCTCAGTTATCCCGCAAGTCACCAGCGGGGGACGAACCGCTCCCAGTTCTCGCCCGCTACGAGACTCTGCGTGATAAACGGGATTACGGAAAAAGTATTGTAACCCCTCGGCCAGAGAGACGGCAGATTGTATTATACTATAACATTATTTTAATCTACTTTGCCATACATTAATTATTATGTTTACGTGGACTGTGACCCTAATCTGGTGTTTATGTGTTTGTTCTTATCATGTCTCCTCGGATTTAAAAAATACTAGTTTTGTTTCATTATATAAGACAAAAAGATCTCTCTCTCTCTCTCTCTCTCTCTCTCTCTCTCTCTCTCTCTCTCTCTCACTCTCTCTCTCTCTTGCTCTATCTTACTCTGGTTTTCACCAGCATCATTCAATGCCATATACTTAGGCGGGCAGTGATTCTATATATGTTAAAGAGACGGGCAGACCACATGTATAGTAGATAACATGGGTTTGTTGATGAATAAACACCTGGATGAAACCATTGCTGTATGGATAAATCGACGGATGGATGTTTGTATTCACATTTCCTCACTACAAAATATGGATAGTTAAACACAGTTTAAAATGCATTTATATAAGTATCCAACACATGTTTCATTTGCAGTCTTAAATGAACACATTATAATACAGAAGACAGGACGCAAAGTCTCATAAACTAACCGAACTTAGCAATGAAAGTTGTCTTTCGAGTTTGCTTGTGTCGATGCGTCGTTCATTTCATTCGAATTAATTTCTTGAGATAACGACCACGAATTTCCGTTACGGCCATCGTGGCATATATCAAGGTCACTTTTGGAGTGCGTCAAAATTGCAGTCGTTTCCATGGTTTCCAAACTGCCGGCATTTTTAACGTCACTACCATCTGTTTTTGGCGTTGGGTCTAATTCATTCTTACTATTTGTACTTCTAACAGAGCCGTTTATTGATTTGTTGTGTGAGGTTGTGGCAGTGTTCAAAGGCAGTGTTTCCCCCTTCTCAGTAACGTCTTTGACTTCTTTCTTGTAACAGGACATGTTGCGGAGTGCTGTACATTGTGTGTCGCTGGCGTCACAAGTATCGAAGTCTGCGTCGGTGTATTGTGTCATACGAAAACTGGCCTGCGACGGTCTTCTGTTCTTGCTACAGATGTGTCTGAACACACGAAGCAACACCAGCCTAAACTTGCGCCCAAACGCTGTGTAGATGAGAAAATTAACAGCTGAGTTTAAGGTAAATAGGAGATTGCTAAACGATAAATAGTACATGAACATATCCACAGGAATTAAGTCAAACTGTGACACTAAACCAGGGGTCTGGCAGCAGATGAATACGATGACGATTAGCACTAGAACAAGGCTAAGGTTGGCTTCGTTTTCGTCATGAATGTTTGTGCCAGAGCGTCGTTGCTGCATGATCATGAGCTCCTTGATCAGAAAGAAATTAAGTATCACCAGAGCTGTTAGCGGGATGATGTAGATGATAATGCTGTACATAACGGTACGGTATTTCAAGTAGACATGGGTGTTTCCAAAGTCGGTTGTTGCCAACACCAGACATTGATGAGGTGGTGGCGCTTGTGGCGTGGTTGTTACAAGTATCAGAGGTCGGGCAGAAGTGGCCGTGACATTTGAACCTACACTGTTTACACCGCTGACAATAACTGTAGCCTTTGAATCCGGAGTTGGCGCAGGAGCTGGCGTGCTGCCGCAGGGGCTGACTCTCGTGGCGAATATATGAGGGATGTTGTAAAGAAGAGAGATGACAACGAACACTTGTCAACACGATAATCGTCTTGCGACGCGTGATGATTCGTGCGGCGCGGAAAGGATGGCAGATCGCGATGTATCGCTCTACCGATACGGAGACTGTAATCCATACATTGCACTGCTGTAGAGCCATCATGATGTAGTATCCAGGTGTGTGGATAGCTGGATAAATAATGTCCCGGAAATAATTAGCACGCTCTTCGTGTAGATAATTTGCGCAGCTGCAAATAAAGAAATAAACAAGAAAAGCATTATTAGTTTGTAAAATATACAGTTACTGGTTGTTAATTTACATACAATAGATAGAGACAGATGCTGTCAAATGGTGGTCAGTGCCCTATATAGCTTTGTAGAACTGGGTCTTCATATATCCTGGATTATATACTTCTGAATGAACTCTTTCTATACGAATCTATTCACATGTTTCATGATTTGAACCCTAACCATTGTCAGATTAATTCACCGCGTTGTTTTGTTGCTGTAACTATTTCTATCCCCTTTTGTTGGTCAAATACCTTGCGTTTTTTAGGTGTTAGTCAGATATAACTGAGCAACCGTATGACAGTAGACGGCACTACCTGCCTTATGTTAATGCCGAATGTTGGACAGTATTCACCTAACACGTCACCCAACATTGTGCCAACGGCTTCTTTCAGTGGGACGCAATTAGGAGTGTACAAGCCTTATCCTAGTAAGAGGGAATGAAACCTAAAGAATAAATGTCATGGAAATACAGACCAGGTCCTAAGCCTTGCCCTGCAACTGGTATAGGATGGAAGCTTCTACAGGCGGGCAGTTAGAGAATTGCTTGGCTGATCCGACAGCTTGTGCAGCTAGTCTTGTTCCAGAAGTGGTGTTACCTTTCCTCTATTGTAAACCAGGCAGACCGAGAGAGTGATCATTATGCATGGGCAACACAGTCTCTAGAATTCAGCATGGGCTTTGTACTATGGCGACAACATTATGCTTTGTTTTTGCGACGCGCAATGTAACAAACTGTCAAGACAGTAAGATGCCAGTAGTACTGTTCCCCCCCCCCCCCACATTTGCTTCTTTAACTCCTATCGTATTCAATAATTCATGTTTCTCCATCTGACATAAAACGGGTGTTGTATCCAAGCAACAACTACATGGACTCTAATAATAAAGGGAACCAGCTCCTTTCGTCGCTACTTTTCTATTAACAACATTATCTGTTAAAACAAAAGAAAACAAACACTGAAGGACCCTATCTCCGCGTGGTGAGGAGTAATGGGCATATGGTGCGATCCCCATATTTGTGTAGACAAATCAGTTCATGATGAGTGATGCGGCCAGCACTGGGCCGGTCATCATGTCCTGGTACTTGCTGCTGCGGCCACCTGGGCCTTCAGGTCTTGAGGTGAGTTCTTTAATGACTTATGCTTCAAATGGGGAAATACAGGGACGAAGAAGAAGAAGAAGAAGAAGAAGAAGAAGAAGAAGAAGAAGAAGAAGAAGAAGAAGAAGAAGAAGAAGAAGAAGAAGAAGAAGAAGAAGAAGAAGAAGAAGAATGGAAGCGGATTGTGGATGGAGCTGGGAAGCAGCCGACAGATAGTTGTTGGTTATGGTCTCAAGTTTCACGATGGTAGGTGAATATTTCTTCTGGTAGAGAATCAACGCCAAACTAAATTAGTGGACAATTTGGGTTTGTAAAACTCGTTAGTACTGGTAAACAGTGTGACGCTTAATATGGTCAAACTGTTTCAGTTTCCGAGGTAAGATGCTATTTATGGCTCAGCTATATTTATAACTTCTAATAAGTCTTCTATTGTGGCTTCTAAAATATCTACTAATATGTCTTCTAATATGTATTCTAATATGCTTGCAATTATTATTGACTCAAGTTATTCATTTAAGGTTATCATGATACAAATGAAATATTGATATATAGAAGGGCACTATTAATGAATCTATTATAACCAGTATATAATATAAATAATGAATGCACCAATCAGTTATTTCCGTCTAGATAACGTGACCAATGAATGAATCAATCAGTTTTCTTCCTCCATAATTAATATTTCATGCGAATGAATCTCCTGCTGACTATGCACTCCAACACTGGATGTCTGTCCATCTCTTGATACAATTCTTCACATTTGTCTGTGTTTTCTTCTTGTTAGCCCGCCTTCACAAGGTTCCCTCCTCTGTGGTTTTTTTTTTTAAATCGAGAGCAGGAAACTAGGTTTTAAAAGCTATATTTGGCAATCATGGACAATTTGAATTATGTGGAAGCTGCGGAGATTTATTTAGAAGAAAAAATGTTTTTAGAAGAATTATGAGAGAAATCATGACTCAAGTGGGGTTTGGGGGGGGGGGGGGGGTATAGCAGCACTAGATTTTATTTGAAGGCAGCAAGTTAAATGGTTTGGTCATGCAACTAGATTACAATCTAACAGTATACCACAACAATCAATGATGTTCAGACCAAATGAAAGCAGAAAAGAAGCCGACCACGTAAACAAACGATGGGCAGAGGGAATAGCAGAGTCCATGGGAATCTCGATATATGAAGCCCATAAACGGGCACTCTCCCGCTATTTATACTTCACCTCGACACCGCAAGGTACAAAAGGAACAAGATGAGATGAGATGAGAATATGAGAACACCGTGGTTCGATAGAAAGAGCAATGACGATAGTTTGAGAGAAGTTAACGCGCAAAGAGAACTGGTTAATCACGTCAGAAGAGGCAGTCCACATTCGTTAGGCTTATTATGAGAAGAAGAAAGTTGGAGCATGTCGTCACAACGGGGAGGCTGGAGTACAGGAAATGCAGAGGAAGATCAAGTGAGAATATGCAGGGCTGTTTGACCTAATTATATGGAGGAACATCAGTATCAGAAATGATTGGCAGGGCAGGAGACAGAAGAGCTGTGGGTAGACATGCTCATCAACGCCACTCGGTTTGGGCTATAAAAAGATTGGCAATACATGAGACAGAAGAGCTGTGGGCAGTCATTATCCAATGCGACTCGGCTTTGGGGTATAAGAAGAAAGTGGTTGTAGGAAAGTGTTATTACTGTGCCGAAATGTTTGACTTGTCACTTGTTTCCTCGTCAGTCAGTTCTGTTTCAATTCAGCGCTCTCTTTGACTTTTATATTTGTTTATTCATGACATGGGCAGTATTTTTCTATGTTTCTAGTCAGAGAGTTTGGTGCTGTTTTTGATTGTTCTTCTTCTTCTTCTTCTTCTTCTTCTTCTTCTTCTTCTTCTTCTTCTTCTTCTTCTTCTTCTTCTTCTTCTTCTTCTTCTTCTTCTTCTTCTTCTTCTGTGTTCATCCGGAGTTTTTTTTTCTTTTACGGACGTGATTGCGTTGTGCCTGTTTACAGCAGAGCTGCGTTCTTGCGCCGTTAGGCCGACACGTCCGACTTCTACGGGCATTTTTTGACCGGGTTAACCTTCCCGGGGGTTTGATTGTTCAATACCCACACACTGCACACACACACACACACAGACACACACACGCGGGAAAACACTGCACACACATGCATACAGACAGACAGACAGACAGACAGACAGATAGATAGATAGATAGATAGATAGATAGATAGATAGATAGATAGATAGATAGATAGATAGATAGATAGATAGATAGATAGATAGATAAATAGATAGATAGATAGATAGATAGATAGATAGATAGATAGATAGATAGATAGACAGATAGATAGATAGATAGATAGATAGATAGATAGATAGATAGATAGATAGATAGATAGATAGATAGATAGATAGATAGATAGATTGATAGATAGATTGATAGATAAACACTCAGAAATATTTGACTACATTTTTTAATGGTAACACGACCATCTAACACATTAAGCATTCAAATTTCACCTCCATATTTTGTGTAATAAAACTGAAATCGATCAATACTACACTGTTAAGTTTCCAATGGATGGTTGATCCCTCAAAATATATGAGCTCGGGGTAAAAATATAATTTAAAAAATCTACACAGCTGGCATACGCAGGACTATATGATATTGGGTGTGAAATACAAGGTTGGTGAATTGAATCTTTCTGTATTGTAACTACTACTGCTACTAACATGGATTGTAGGAAAGCAGTAGGGTATGTAATCTTTGGTGAGTTAGTATTTGTTGTTGAGAGACCGAGGCATATGGGGTAACACCCGATGCAATGAAGACGAATCTCTAGATTTTAGCACTTTACACATACGTATGTATACAGTCATCATCATCTTTCTAGGGTTCCTTACTTGGATGTTATAAGTGTCAGATTAGAAGCATCAGTAATCAGAGTCTTACATTGCTCTCCGTCCTCACCAAGCGCACACGAGTAGACAAACTGCATCCTATCCACTCTTTCATGTTACCAGTCCTGGATTTCCTCTGCTGTCACCTATCTCTTTTTGCCCTCAAATGTCACCTGGAGGATTACCTTTGAGGGGGTGTCATTTAAAACATGACATGCCTATCCCTCCAATCCCTTCCAATGATAAAAGTAATTCATAATGGCCTCCAATATGTATTTACGTTGTTTCTAACAAAGACATGTGTTTTGCGTTGTTTGTACTTTTGCTCTGTATATTGTGCACGTGTTCATTTATGGATGTGTAATGTGAAATCAATACTCGATATCATTCACTTGGCCATTCCCACGCTCTCACTTTCCTTTCTTCCGTAGCCAACGAAGAGTTTTATTCTATTTTATGCTAATGGTACCAGTATCTGTCATTGACTGCCAATATAGAACCTTGCAGTGTATGGCAGTGGGGTCTTTGAGCCTGAGGAATTAAGGCCGCCTGGCTAGTGCAGTCGTCGCGAACTGCGCAGGTTAGGATTTTCATTTTGCCCCGACAGAAAAAAATCCCACACCTTACCGAGGAATCGAACCCGGGTCTCGGTACCAGTATAATCCCGTATAAACCTACACCTGCGTTGTATCCTACGTTACGAGTGCTGTCCAGAACCTCTGCTCAGCCCCCCACTTAATCAGCCTCACCAGATATTGATCATCTGTGTTGCCTAGCACATCAGCCTTGCCATAATATAGCATGCCGTTCACAGAAACTGCTGCAGCCAGTCTACCAGCCTGTTCCCTTTGCACACGGCATTCATAAGCCATAAGATCCAAGGATTGCTTTGGTTCTGTTTCATGAAGCTATGGATTGTAAATATGTGTTATTTAATAGTGCACGAAATTGTTGTATATTCGACTACTATCTGTACAAGGAGATAGTAAATAGTAAAGTGTACTGCAAGATTGTAAATATGCTATAATATTACCACACGTGCCTTGCAGCTGTTCTTATGATAAGAGCGTACAGTGAATAACACAATTATGTTTGTTCGTGAGTAGGAAACGCCGATGTGTATATTATTTTTGTTTCCCACTGAAAGTAAGATATGGATGAATATTGTACTGATTGTTATAGTAGAAAGTGAGAGAGCCAGTTAATTCATACACAACAATACTCCCCCGATGTGTCTCCACCTTGCCGCGGTTGGGGAGCTTGTGTGTCCCTCTGACCCCATGTGCTTGCCGATGGATGAAAACTACATATCAGAAAGCTTATGGGATAGGGGCCAGACTAAGAGAGACACAACCTGCTGCTCTGCGGGTAGACTGAGGTGAGGATAACAGTCACAAGTTTAAATCAGGTGCACAAAGGCAAAAGATTTGGTCCGGACAATACTCTAAGGCTCTCTGTCGAGGGTTGAGGCTGAACGCTCTAAGCTACAAACCCTCGGATCTGAGAGCGGGGCCGATACCCACCCTCCGAAAATAGAGGTGAGATACTGAGCAAGCTACAAGCTCAGGTCTGATACCTGTTCGACGGCTCTCAGCTGGGGGATAAGAGGGATTCCCGGATGAGAGGGCCTGGCCGTTTCTCGTTCACTGCTGCACGGAGGTAAGGTGCTGAGCCGGCAGCACATGTAGCCTACCTCGTGAACGAGTACAAAAAGTCAGAAAAGTGCCCCAGTCGAATGAAATGGTTACGAAAACTGTCTGTATCTAACTCATAGAGAGTGTAGACAAATGTGGAAAAACGTCGCAATAACACGAAATGGAACGCACGGCTAGTGAATCCATTACGTGGTCCGAAGCAACAGCAAAAGATTACCGAGTGGATGTCGCCCGCAGTCTGACCGTTCCTGGTGTGTGCTTGAGCCACCAGTGGCAAGCGAGATGCCCAACACACGGAAGTGAGGAACTAAAGCAGCCATGAGCAGGACGTGGCAACTCCTTGGGTGAGCCTAGTCTCAGAGCAATATGTGCCGGCTCTGCAATTATGGAAGCCTCCTTGGATAGCAAGGGAATGCCCATGGTCTGCCCCTGCCTTCCCTTGAGGGCCGACCACGATGTCGTTGATCGTTCTATCTTGACCTGCTGAGATGTGGGCGACATCACGACAATAAGTCTAACGTGCCTCGAAACCCGAGGAAGGCTAACCTCATTAAAAAATGCCCGTCGGAAGTGCCGTCCTACGGGTGGCAAACAAAAAATTGGCACTACGCATTTACGTCCTAGTGAAATGTCTCGTCCGAATGTCTCTCGTGCTAGGAACAGCTCTGATTACCTAGTTTCTGAATGCCACTCTTGTTCGGAACAGCTCTGACTAGGTAGTTTTCCGAATGTCTATCGTGCCTGGAACAGCTCTGATGCGCGCAACGACAAGCACATGTCCGAAAACTCGCTGAGTGGATACCGTCTGCAGACCTGTCTTGTTTGTGCGGGAACGGCCCGGGGCGAACGAAATGTCCAATATACTGAAGTGAGGAATTAAAGCAGCCATGAGAAGGACGTGACGATTCCCTCGGTGAGCCCAGCATCAGAGCGTTATGTGTCGGCTCTGCAATTATGGAAGCCACCCAAGATGGCGGAAAATGCTATGGACTGTCCCTGCCTTCATTTGAGGGATGACTGCAGACTTCGACTGTTCCAACTTCACCAGCTGGGCGGTGGACAGTACCACAAAAGTGAGTCTCCCAGGAATGCTAACCTGGTCAAAAATGCACGCTAAAAGTCGGATGTGTTGGCCTAAGGGTTTCGATCCAAGGGTGCCTAACCAGACACACAGCAATAACATCTGAAAAAACACTCCGGATGAACGCAAAGAAGAAGATACACAACATTATGTGAGTGTTTCGGGCTCATATTTTTAAGCGTTAAAAATAGGAAGATTTGGGCTCATAATTTAAGCTTTTATAGCGAGAAACGTACATCTAGGGCCCATAATTCCAAGAGTTGATATCGAGAAGCTAACATCTAGTGCCCAAAATTTCAAGCGTTGTTAATATGTAGCTAGTATTATGGGCACATAATACCAAACGAATGCACAAACGAATTCAGGGGCTTACTAATAAAAGAACACGTACATCAACGGGCTGCCTGAACACTAAAGATGAAAAACTTATATTAGAAGAAGATAATATTTTACATGCAATGTCAGATTATTTTTTAAAAAAACCTTAATGATGATACAAGCCATGAACAGAATGATATTCGGAATAATAATAAAGAAACATCAATTTTGAAGATGGAAGTTCAGTATGCTCCTGATCATATGAAAACTGGCAAGACCCCGGGTTTAGACAACATCACAACAGAAATGATCAATGCCTTAGAAGAATACGGAATAGACCTAGTCAGTAGGCTGTTGAACACAATATATGATACTGGTTATATACCTCTTGAATTGTGTAATTATATATTTATTGCAATACCGATGAAATAAGGAGCTTTGGAATGTGATCAACATCGAACAATTAGTAAAATTTGCCACGTCAAGAAGATTTTGCTCAGACGTATCACGCAGTGAGGTAGGAAGAAAATACAACCCGAAATAGGAGAAGAACAATGAGGGTTTGTAGAAGACAAGGGTACAGTAAATGATGTGTATATGCTGAGAACATTAATTGAATGTTCCATAGAAGTACACAAACATCTTCATCTTTGCTTTATTAATTACACAAAGGCTTTCGATGAAGTAAGACATGTCAACATAATGAAGATGCTTGCTCATCTACAAATTGACGGGAAAGACCTTTGACTTGTGCTGCCAAAAAGTTTGATAATGAAGTAGATGAATACCATCCTATAAAGAGAAGTGTTAGACATGGATGTGTTATTTTTTTCCCTGTACAGTGTAAATATTTTCAGAAATGTAGAAGATATGGAAGAAATAAAAATTAGCAGACGATACATCGAAGGAACGAACGAACGAACGAACGAACGAACGAACGAACGAACGAACTTTATTTTAAAAGGGTAACAAATTGGGCACGCAGGCCCGTCTTACATTCGGCCCTTTCGATCATTCATCTTTCATTCATCAAATGTGCATGTTACATTTACATAGGAAAAAAAACATTGTTAAATTGATTTTGTAAGCATAAACAATGCATATTACGCATGGTAAATAAATATAATATTAGATATGCAGATGATACAGTATCGATTGCTGACAATGAGCTGTATCTGCAACATTTAGTAGATGCGATTGTTGCACATATGAACAACTAGGGTTATAATTAAATTGTATGAAGACACAGATTATGGTCGTCACTAGGAAGAAGGAAATACCACAATGTAATGTACAAGTAAATGAGCATATTCTTCAACAAGTGAATCGATACAATTTTCTTGGAACAGTCATAACATCTTATAGGAGATGCCTTGAAGAGATTAGAACAAGAATTGCAATGGCGAAAGTAGCCTTTTGCAAGATGGAAAACATACTGACCAATACAAAGATGTCATTAGCAACATTAGCAACTTACGGGGGTATGTGAGACGGTCGCTCAGAAAGCAATGGCAAATTACTGAGCGTAATCTTGCCAAGAAATCAACGACAGCGGTAAAATGCTGGTGTTGAAAGCGACGTAAATAGTATATTCCAAAATAAAATATACTACGTTAATCAGTCACTATTTGTTGGCCGCGTTATAAGAAGATATACATTGGAGAACTTTGTGACAACTTGCAAGATCGAAGGGAAAAGAACAAGGGGAAGACACAGAGGTAAGTATCAGCATGGCTTGGCCACGTGGTATGGTCGAGACAAGAACACTGAGCTGATCGCGTGAGATGGCAAAACATGACCGCCGGCGCTTATCATCATGGTACTGTATATTATGCATGAATGAAATGCATTCCAAGGGTTGATAAACTTGGTGGTAGACTGGCTATGTTCATGAACTGAAACGTTAACTTTGTTTAGTTTCATATTTGTCTCGTATTTCTAACTACGATAGTTATACGATAGTTCGGGGGCTACGTGGTCTCGGAGTATGGTGTCCGCCTCGAGTGCTGGAGGTTCCGGGTTCAAGCCCTGGTGAGGACCGGGATTTATTTCACGTGGACTTCTTAGTAATAAAATTTCCCCTGGTCTCTGGGTAGTGAGATCGGACGCCCATGTGTATTGTTGCGCACGTAAAAAATCCCTTGGCAGTTGGAAATCGAAAAAGAGTAGCCTAACGACGCTGCCCGGGCAAAATTTCGAGTTAAAAATCTACCCTAAGTACTTCAGGATTCTCGCCGGTGCTACGGAGTTCGTGCACTGAGCTGAGTTTCTCCAGATTCAGGTTTTAGTTAGGAGGAGAACGGAGCACTTATGGGTTACTCGAGTGTGCAGTAATGTTGATCCATCGACTAAACTAAACTAAACTAAACGATAGTTATAATTATCTGTAGTACATACAATACTTTCACTGCCATAACTCTTATCAGGCGCGTTAGCGAAGTTGATAGCGAATTTCTCTGATAATATCATGAGCATGTTCAGACGCGGTTTCAACACAAAGAATATGAATTGCCAACAATTAGGTATATTTAGCTCCTGCGAAAAGAAGAGGCATACTAAACACAGACACAATGTACATACCTTACAAAGAACTCCATCATACACAGGTGAGAACAAGGTGTGACTTATCGAAAATCAGAAACAATCAATAAATGTATAATAATGAAGTAATTAACAAAATAAGTATTATAGGACACAAAGGACGACCAACGTTTCGATTCTAAGTTTCTTTGTCAAGGAGGGGACAACATAAATAGATAAAACAAAAACGAAACAAAAAACGCAATGATATAATACACCCAATACTCATTGTGAGTAATTTTAGTATCGTATCCAGTTCCAAAAAGAGCGTTGAAGTGCTACATAGAACCTATTCTTTT
This sequence comes from Cepaea nemoralis, assembly GCA_014155875.1. Lineage (NCBI taxonomy): Eukaryota > Metazoa > Mollusca > Gastropoda > Stylommatophora > Helicidae > Cepaea > Cepaea nemoralis. Next base: position 153,155 of record JACEFZ010006661.1, on the reverse strand, counting down.
GTATGGATGTGAAGCGTGGCCAATAAGCAGTCAAGCTGAAAAACAGCTAATGGCTGTGGAGATGTGGTTTCTGAGGAAAATGCAAAGAATGCCATGGACAGACAGAAAAACCAATGAACAAGTCCTTCAAGAAACAAATGAAGATCGTAAACTGATTAGAGTCATTAGATGTAGATAGTCAAAGTTTTTGGGCATGTTATGAGAAGAAATGAGTTGGAGAACTTGGTACGACTAGCAAGATCGAAGGGAAGAGACCAAGGGGAAGAACGAGAAGTAAATACCTGGATGGCTTTGCCACGAGGTATGGTCGAGTAAGGAACACGGAACTAATCCACGACTCTGGTGATCGAGTGAGATGGCAGAACATGACCGCCTACGCTTATCGGCATGGCACATGATGGATGGATGGATCCAGTTCCAACCACCGGGCGCTGAAGTATCAACTATTCCACCCCCACGACTCTTGACATTAAAAGTGGCAGACGATGATGATGATATTAATTAACCAGAGTTAATCTCAGAAGCATGTCAGACGTCAGCATGTTATTTACGTGAGATTAACGCTTTTATATGTTAAGCTAAGAAGATTATATGATGTGGATGATTTTATACAACTTTTTGCGATTATTTTCAAAGCCAGGTGAATAATACATTT